>JAQGBH010004305.1:0-17217 GCA_034698265.1 Sminthurinus aureus | reverse complement strand
TTTTTGATTTTTTTCTGGACTCAACTTTTTTCACAAAAACATACCCAGTTCTATAACTCTATATTCTAATAACTATGTCAAAACACCTCCGGTTTGTTATTTGGAACGATGAAGTGAAATCTAGAAACTTACAAGTTCACCGCTTTGTTTTCATATAATGAGCGTACTCGCGATCATCTCAGCTCTCACTTAGCCTGAGAAAATGTGATTAGTGATCTCATCAGTTTTTACATTTTTCTCCAAAAAAAAAACAATTTTAATAGAACAATGAGGAAAAAAGAGATTTATGAAAAAAAGAATAAAAGTTGACTTAAAATGCTCATCACAGTCTGATTTATTAAAGGAAGAACTGATGACTTTTGTGTATAAAGCGTGTGATGAATTTTGAAGGGGCAAGTTCATGGCAAAAACCCTTTTTTTTTACATTTTTTGCCATTTTATTCATATTACATGTGTATATATAGAATATATAGATAATACATACTATACATACACTCATGTCAATTTTGTATGAAACTACTTACAACTTACTACATGTGTACTCAAAAGCAGAAGACAGAAGAGGAAAAAAGGACTGATGGGAACTTTTCTTGGTATTCATATAGGTAAGTAATAAATTTTATACCAGTAAAGTTCAGTTAGTGCAACCAGAAGAATCATTATAATTTACATCATGAACAGGATGGAAGCACATGTATATTTTCATACATTATATCGGCATTTTCTTTACAAGTAAGTCTGTCTGTTCATTTTATAAATATTTACATGTATGCCATGTACACATTGGTATCATAGACGTTGCAATAAAGTACGACGTGCAATATTCCAAATTTTTTTGCATTCAACTTACTATTACTACTACTGGAACTTAATTCAAGGTAATTCTTCTTGTTATGATTTCAAATTTTCTCACAACTTTAAGACAATATGATATATAGAGCACCATAAACCATAACAATCTCATGTACAAGTAAATGAATACAATGAATGATCAAGTTCCTCATATTCTTATAAAACCAGAGTTTTATCATCCAGTTTGGTTAGTCGGTGAGATATAGTTCCAGAGCAGAAAACATTTGTCTGCACATGTTTGTGTGTGTTTTTGTGTGTGTGTTTGTATAATACGTTTCTTTGGTATTTGGGATCCAAAAATGAAATCTGTAAGTTTCATTTTACATTTTACTGCTTGAGATAAGATGTAGAAATGTACATGTTTTTTACCCGTAACTTTCATTGATTTACTCGCTATATACATGTATAACTGATTGGTTTTAAAAACAAACAAGCATAAAACATAGAAAAATATCGACATTGATTTTTTTTTTCAGTTATTCATCCTCCTTTGTGTTAATATTATCTCCATGGTGCTGGCTGCTCCACGCTATGTCCATCCACGATATCAAAATGCACAACTTCTTCATAGTGATTCGGCTAATAGTGAGGATGGCCATTATCGTTGGAGTTATTCAGTATCCGATGGAACGACTAATCAACAGAAAGGATACGTAAAATATCCCGGAGGAAAAAGAGTTCAAGCCGTTGAAGGGTCTTATTCATACATTTCACCCGAGGGAATTCCAATTCGAATGTCATATAGAGCAGATGAAGGTGGATTTCAAGCATTTTATGACAATGTTCCTGCATCACCACCTCTTCCTAAAGAAATTCAAGAATCCCTTGCAATTCAATATAAAGCGGCACAAGAACAATTGTCTCGAGCGGGTTCACCACTCTCAGCAGATACATTCTTTCCCCAACTCACAAATCGACAACAAAGACCTTTCACTACATTCAATACTAATCCAAGTTTCAATCTTCCAGGAAAACGAGAAAGTGAATATACAAACTATGTTCCATATGAAACTAATCATCATGTCAATACTGTTAAACTCCCAAATTTCCCCATCGTCCATGTTGATGGAGGCAGTAAAACTGGAAATAGAATATCTCAATCTTTACAACTTCCATTAGTTACTCCTGTATCTGTTGTAACAATTAATGATCGAGATTATGAAAGAGTCAGAGTTGTGAATCCAAATCGAGGTGTTGTAAGAAGAACAGTAGTTAGACGTAGATTTAATCCTAATCGTATCCATAGAAATTCTATACGTGAAAATCCACCCTATCATTCCAATGATCAATTTTTCCTCTCCTCAAAACCATTTTCAAATTACAATTTAGATTATTAAATAATATTTTTTTATTACTTTAGACTCCTTAATAGTAGAACGAAGTGTACCATTTTTTTAAATAACAAAACGTACCACTTATCATTTTTTTACCAATAATAATTATGATTACTAACTACTAACACTGATAATAATTTATGTTGTACATTATGTATATATTATACTATGTATATGATTCATTTTTTTAATTTGACGTCAAATTTTTTGTACTAATAAAACATCAGTAACAAAAAATTGGGATTTTCATTTATTTTACCTTGTTTTTTTTTTCACGAGAAAAGCACAGGAGTTCGTAAGTTTGCAAGAAACAGATATATATGAGAGTCTCATGTATGTACAATGTACATATAAGCCTGATACATACATGTATGTAAAAAACTGCATTGCTTACGTAGAACGCAGACTATACATACGCATAATTTGTGTATTCGCTAAAGGAAATTTTCTCACAATTATACAGAAAGGGATAGTGCTAATTGTAGTAGCTTTGCTGAACCATCTTCATTACTCATTACTCCAAGTTCACACACTCATATATATATTTAGTTTGGAGGTGACCAACTTTAAGCTTAGGTTCAACTTTAGCATAGGTGTCAATCATTTATATTGTACTATCTATATAAATACACCTGGCCCCTCTGTATAGACTACAAAACAGACGTTTGTAAAAAACAACAAAAGGAAGTGAGCTTGCAAATGGAATTTATTTTATCTGGACATCATTAAAACTGGAACCATGTATACATGTCTACATGTATGCTTGCTTACTTACGTACATCCATAATAAATGAACACACAATGGTAACTTTTTTTTACTTTAGTATTACTTTGTTTAAGCATGACTTATGTCTCATGTTTATCCAGAACCGACATAATATCCTGTACAGACGACCTTCACTTCATTTTCGTGTATTTACGTTAAGTTACATAGATATTTGCATATATTTTTTTTGTAAAACGGGAATTAGGTGAAACGAAGAAAGGAGAGTGTATAATGTACATTGCACATATGCATGTTAAATGCATAAAAGTAAAAATTACGCCTATGCAGCCTATCATACACATGAAGTTTCCTCTAAATAATTGCATATGTATCTCGTATTTTAATACCCAACCATGACGAACGAAAGGGTAAGCTATAAACACCATATTTAAAGATGAATTGAATTCTAAAAATGAACATGAAATACCCTTTGGATTCTGCTTTCAAAAAATTTAGAAACAAATCAACCCGTGATAAAAGTAAATATGAAAAGTGCTGCAAAAAAAAACATGAGACACATTTTGCGTACAGTTGAAGAATAGGAAATCTTCCAGAGCTCCTTCACCACATGACAGATTTGAATTTTTCGTTGCGAAAACGAATTCGGGGATCAAAAAAAGTAATGTATAGTGTATAGTTATCTTTAATTTGATAGTTTGCCATGTAAATTGTGAATGATACAAGATTGTGGTATTTGGTACTAATTCTCTGTAGTTTAGAGATGATAGCAACATCAATGGTTTAACTGAGATCCCATTTAAAACCGGTGTAAGTGAACAAGTAAAAGGCAATTTTATATTATATATTATTCTCACACAGTTTGTACATAGATTTTAGTCTACGTGTCATGTTAGTCTGTTTACATAACAGTTTATCAAATGTTTTGATTTAACTTTTTCAACAGCCCTTACCATCACCATCGTTACCGTACTTCAATCATGTCAACCATGAAAGAGCAGAAATCACGTTCATATCAAGTAAGTGCAATAGATGTACACAAGGAAATTTGTGGAGATGTCTAAATATGTTCAGTTACATTATATGTATGCACCACATTCTGAGAAATTGACCTATTTTCGATACATTCCGTATAATTTGTAATCACAATTTCACGTGTAAAAACTTTTTAGAAATATTTTGTGGAGGAGGCGTTGAAGAAGAATATTATCGTTTGCCTTCCTACTGGATCCGGAAAAACATTTATTGCAGTTCAGCTAGTCAAAGAGTTTCTTCCTCATGCCATTCAGTATGATCATTTGTATATAACACTATAATAATGATGCTGATAATTTTAGAAATGATTTTGATTCAAAAACTTATATTAAGATATTAGCATAGAATAATAAAACTCATAATAGTTGTAATGAAATTGTTTTAAATATAAATCTCAATGTTTAGAGAGAAGAAAAAGATTATTATTCTTGCACCTTCGGTAGCATTAGTGAAACAACATCGTAATTACTTCCAGTCTCATTTACCAGCCGTAAGCGAGGAAGAGGATGACAACATTTCAACTGTTCCTCATACAGTGGATTACCTTACAGGAGAAAGAAATGTTGACACATGGGGTAGTTTTGATCAGTGGAATTCTTTCCTTGACAAATGTCATGTAAGTTTTCTCATAATGCGTTGGGCTGCTGTTTAATTTGTTTCTCAATTATTAAAAGTAAAACTATTTAAACCAAGGGTTGTTTACTTGTATATAGGTTATAGTAATGACACCAAAGATTTTGGAAGACGCACTTGAAACTTATATACCACTAAGTAAAATTGCACTACTCGTCTTGGATGAATGGTAAATTTAAATTGATTCAAATGCGATGTCAAATGTTTAAATTCAATTTATGATTCTAAAGTACATTAACCCCGTTGTTATATGATTAATTCAATAGGTTTTCCTTTCTGTTTAATTTTTTTTATGTAAAGTCATCATGTACGAGGAGAAGAGTCCATGGCGAAAGTATATAATTCAGATTATTTATGAATAGTGTTACTATGAAATTCAATACTTTATGTTTTTGTGGAAATTATTTTAATCATTGTTGTCAACTATAAATATAATATGCAGGTAATGGATGTATATCGGGATAAAAAGAAGAAGAATGGTGATACAGAGGATAATTTACCAAGGATTTTGGGACTCTCGGCAACAATCATAAACGCCAGTAATGATAAATCATACTCGGTAGAAAATGAAATTAAAGAAAGACAGAGCCTCATGAATGCAAGAGCAACTACCTATGCTCAATTAGAAGAAGTTTTAAAGTAAGATTATTCAATTCAAACATTTTTCAAACTATATTATTATGTTACTCATCAAAAACATTAGAGTTAAAAGTTATGAATTTTTTTCTACTACATTCTGAATAGTAGTTACTTATACATATTAATTTAAAATTTTTAAAATTGTAGACATGCGACGTGTGCTACTGTAGAATATCTTGAATTTCAACCAAAACTTTCAAACTACAGCTGGTTACTTAATCAAAACCCTCCTCTTGATGGTGAACTAAAAGAATTTCAAGAACTTGTTGATTCTCAAACTGATTATACTAAATTTAAAAAGGACAAAATGATTGGGATTGAACATTCAACATTAAAAGATGAGTCTCAAATTTGTGAGAGTAACAAAAGAGGAGAGCTCAAAGAATACAGTTCTATTATCCGAGAAGTTCTCGAAGTTGCTTATGATGCGTTAGGTAATAATGCATAATTGCATGTATTTCTAATTTCTAGTGAAATAATGGACTATATGTATAGTTTAAGCTTTTGTACATTAAATTATTTAACTAAAATACTTTAACATTTATTCATTACAATCACAGGACCAGTCTGTGCACAGTATGCAGCAATGTACAAACGAGCTTGTATTAAAGCAATGGACATGGAGAAATTTGAAAAACCTTTGGTAAAAGAGTTTTATGAAAAATTGGATGGTGCTTTAAAATCCTTTGTGAGCAATCTTGAGAAATTTGTGTTACCATATCAGTTGGAAGACAGATTAACACGTGATTGCATCACAGAAAAACTACAAAAGCTTTTAATGATTCTGGAGAAATACAGGTATGACATATGATTGCTCAAAATGTTGTTGTCGTTTTTATGCTTCATAATTCATAAACTATTGGTAAAATAGCACATTTATTTATTTACATGAAATCTGGTTGTATGTATTTTGTACATTTCAGACCTGAAGATAATAAGGGAAAGCAGGCTCTTTGTGGCATTATTTTTGTGGACAGAAGAATAGCTGCTCAAGTTTTATCGTGGTATTTCGAGGTAAGATATTGTATATTCGTTTTAAGCCACTCAAATATTTCCACAATTGACCCTAAACAAACAGCACAAAAATAATTATTGTAGGAATCCACAAAAAATAGCTCATTTCTAATTTTTAATACATTGTGAATTCCTTGTAGGAATTGGCTTCAGTTCCAGGTTGGGAATTTATTCGTCCTGGTTTTATGATGGGAGCTGATCAATCGGAGATGTATTCATCTAGAGGCAGACAAGTTCCTTCTTATGAAAAACCACCGACTTATGAGCAAACCCGAGCTCTTGAACGGTGTGTATATAATTTCTTACTAACTTGACATATACACAATATACACAAGCAATTACGTAAAACATGAAACTATTATATATTATAGAATGTATAAAATATAAAATTATGGTGTCATAAAATGAAAAATTTACAATTTATAAATTTTGATTGTATTTAGTTTTCATTCGGGAGAAATCAATTTATTAGTTGCAACCAATGTTATTGAAGAAGGGACGGATATAAAAAACTGTAATTTAGTTGTAAGATTTGATAAAATTGCTGCATATACTTCTTTTATTCAATCCAAAGGAAGAGCGAGAGGATTAAAGTCAGAATTCTATGCTTTTATTGAGAAGATGAATGAAAACGGGCCGACAAAGAAAAAGAAGGGGAAAAACAAAAACAAGGCAAGCGGTAAAGCTCTCTACGAGCATTTTCAAAAGATAGAACACGATTTGACATCGTATTTAATTGAAAAGGCTATAAAGCTGGACGCAGACGAAGATATTGAAGACTTCTCAGCAGATGATGAAATTAAACCTTTCAGTCCTATCGGTACAGATTCTGTCATCAAAGCTTCGCAGGCTATCGCAATTGTCCACAAGTATGCATAATAAAATTATTTTATTGATAGTGCATAGAAATATGTATGCAAGTAATATATATTGTATAGCTATCTAAAATTATTATTGCAGTGCTGAAAGTTTAATCCCTCAGTATTATTATGAAATATAATATTTAATATTGCATCTTTGATCTTTGATTAGCTATTGTCAAACTCTGGGATCCGATCGACTGGCTTCATTTCTTCCCGTAGCTTGGCATGTCGAAATCGAAACAAAATTCAGAGCTTATGTGCAACTTCCTACTAATTCCGCCATACGAGAAATTGTTGAGGTAAATCCATGAAATATGAAAACATTTGCAATGTGAATTGAATTGTGATGGTTAATTGGAAAGTAAATCTGTATGATGCATGCGTACATATTTCTGAGTTTTAATTTATATCAAACATTTTATCATTTCTATAGGGTGACATTTATCGAACTAAAGATCTGGCTAAACGATCCGTGTTCCTTAAAGTATGTGAATTACTTTATGAGAACGATGCTCTGGATAAAAATACACTTCGCCCATTTCCTCGAAGACTAAATGCAGTTCTCCTTAAAATGGTAGAGTCGTTGGAATCTACTGTGGAAAAAGACTCACGTGGTTGTAAAGTTGGTACTAAGAAACGTACTCAACAATATAAGAAAAAGGTATCTCCTATTTCCTATATTTAGCTTATTTTGATGTAATGTGATATATGTATGTTGAATAAACTGATTCAATTTGAAACTAATGTATGATTTCTATTTTACGTCTTAACATGTTTAGACTCCAGATTGTTTAGAGAAATTTGGTCCATTTTTACCTGCAAAGAAATACAGATTATTTCAATTGGTGATTGAGCAAGAACCGGCAAAAACAGACAAAGTTTCCTCTTCTTTGTATCGGTTTAAGAGCAAGAAAAAATCCTTTGGATTACTTACAATGTGTGACCTGAATTTGTGTGATATTGTAAGCAAAATATTTCAAATGGATAATTTTGATCTTTTATTCTAAAGCTATATTCTACTTGTGGAAGTGAATTACTAGTGTATGATGCATGATGTATGACGCAAAAAATTAATAATAATTCAAATGATTGAAAAACATTTTTTTTACAGATTCCAAAATTTTCCCTGTATGTAAATCCATCAATAGAATTTGTAACTGTTAGTTTGGAAGAAGTTTCACTGGCTGGACTTGTATTTTTGATTGATGACGAGAATTCCATTAAAAACTTGTATGAATTTGAAAGATTTGTTTTTGGAGACCTTTTATCGCTAAAAACAAGCATTATGAAGGTGTCTAAAGATTTTGGATTAATTTTTGTACCACTAGAAACAGGTACGAAAAAACTTTGAAGTAGTCTGTTTTTTCCAATGATGAATGTTTTATGCATAATCCTTTTTAAACACGTGTCTAGTATCTATATAAATGTTTATATATATTTGGCACTGTAAACTGTAACAGGTACTGAAAAGGAGACTCGAATCCAGTGGGAATTAATTACTAAAGTTCTTGCTTCACAAAATGAAAACGACAATCCAATCGTCCACAAAAAGTCTAGACAGTCATTTTGTTTTAATGCAAATGAGTATGAAGATGCTTTACTCGTACCGCAATACAAAGACGATAAAGAAAACAAAGAAGAGGTAAAACATTTGTCCAATTAAATAATCCATGATTTTAAAATTAATTTACTACGTTTCATATCATATATGATATAGTTTTAATTTTGTATCTATTTTCTATTTTAATCTATTTTTTGTGTGCCTTAAATAGTTGTTTGCTGTGATTGAAATTTGGGAGGGTTCAAGTATTTACAATGAAGCGTCATTTCCCACTGTTTCATTTCCACCTGGAAAATTACCTCAGACTTACAAATCCTATTTTCTTAATAAATATCCTTCTATTGAATCCATTGAGGATGAAAAACAACCACTTTTACGAGCAAAACAGATTCGTAATAATTTAAATTTTTTCACCTTTACAAAGGAGAAACGAAGGGATACGGAAGGAAATATTACCTATGAAGATAAAGGAATTGTCGAGTTGATTCCAGAGTTGACCAAGATTCACCCATTTCCAGCATCTCTCTATATCCAGTCCAAATTCTTACCGTCTATTCTTCACCGAATCAGTCGCTTCCTATGCAGTAGGGAAATTTTGACTTTTGTGATCGATAAAGTAATTCCTACAAATAGAGATAAAGGTATGCATTCTTATTATAATCTCAATCATTCTTAATTTGTTCACTCCTTCAAGTGATTGAGACAATTATTCTAGTAAAAAAATCGTCAACAGTGAATATTAAATGCATACAGTAATACATAATAATGTAAATCATGATTGTTTCCTTCCTAATGTTGTAGAATATGAAGAAGAACAAGAATATTTGAAAATACCATTGAGTAATTTAGAGGAAATCTCAGCTTCTGAAGAAGTAAAACGGACTGAGGTAAAAGAGATGGAAGTGGACAAAGTTAAGCACCAGACCGAAAAAGAGGAACCAAATGTTGATCTCGATTTGGATTATATTAATCCAAAAACTTATAAAGAGGAAGCTGATTTACTGGCTTTGGCAGAGAGAGTAAAAGCAAGTAAACGAGAGAAGCGAGAGAGTCTGGAGCTGCCACCACTACCGTCCTTTTTAAATAGAAGCCATCGTCCTAAACTCCGTACGTCAAACTCATTATCATTAGATGAATCATTCCTTTTTTGTGAACAAAATATTCTTGGTCATTCCTTGTTATAATATGTGCATGTTTTGTGATTTTTGATGTCTTACGTCTTACTATACAAAAGTTGAAATGTTGTGTATTTTGTTTGTTTTCCTCTGTTTTACCCTCATTCGTTATTTACTTTATATTCTTTTAGCCCTTGTTGACTTTGATAAATTACCTAGTTTGAAAATGTACGACCAAACAATTGATTCATCTATTCCTATTAATCCACCTTCTCTCTTCTCAATTATGCAAGTAAGGTTAAAGATCTCTTTTAGATTTTAGATGTACTGTTTTTTCACCGTATGTTTTACCAATTTCGGTCTAATTTTTTTAGCTTCAAATGTCTGATGTGTTGATTTGTGAGGTGATTAAAATGGTTCTTTATTTTGCATGTAAAAACACGTTTTGTTTATTTCCTCTTAGGCTATCACATTAAATTCAGCAAGAGACTTTGTATCATTAGAGCGATTGGAAACGATTGGCGACTCGTTCCTTAAGTAATTTTTTAAACATTACTTGTGTTTTCTATTCTTTGAATTATTATTTTAAATGGTAGTACTATGAATTTTTACTACAGAGTATGTAATATTTGTTGCAGCTTTCTAATTGATTGTGTTTTCTGTTTTTTCAAGATTTGCTGTCACCAAATTTCTGTAATTTTTAAACATTACTTGTGTTTTCTATACTTTGAATTATTATTTTACATGATAGTACTATGAATTTTTACTACAGAATATATAATACTTGTTGCAGCTTTTTAATTGATTGTATTTTCTGTTTTTCAAGATTTACTAATTTTCCAACATTGGATGAAGGTAAAATGACGGCACTAAAATGTTTTCTCGTCTCCAATGCTCATTTGTATCAACTTATACATGATCAATCTCAGGATGAATCTTTGAAAGGTTTAAAACTCGGAGAATATTTAGCAAGTGGGATTTTTGTACCTGAATCTGCTTGGCTCCCACCGTCTTTCACCATCTCACAAAAGCTGGCTGAAGCTGCTGCAAAAAATGATGTCAATGAAGATATTTACTTGGCAAGCGAAAATATCAAGGAACTGGAGGTAAATAGTTAGTTTGATTATTATATTTTATTGTGCTACATAATAAAAGTATGACCCCCGTACAACGTACAACGCATGATTTTAATATTGTTATGTGTTTATTTGAAATTCCATATAGAACCTAAAACCGGATGAACTTGATAATTTCATAAAGAGTCAAAAACCTTTTATGGAGCAATTTTCAAAGGGAATAAACAGAAAAAAACTGAAACCGTCAAATATTGGCTATGTTTATAGCCGCATTAATGACAAGGATGTTGCGGATTCAGTTGAAGCTTTGATTGGTGCATTTTATCTTGCTAGTGGGCCTGCGGGTGCTTACAAATTTTTCCAAAAGTTGGGACTTCGAGGTCCAGCAAAAATTGAGGAAAATGTCTTGGAAAGTTTACCCCTTGAACATTGTCCAGATCCTAAACTGGATTTTAAACTACCCGATGATCCATCAAAGAAGGAGGAGGAAGTGAAACATTTTCTACCCGCATTTCAAGCTATCCAAGATAAAATTGGTTACAAGTAATAATTATTTCTTTTTTAAATAAATTAAAATAAAATTTAGTAGGAAATTGTTATAATAGAAAATAGTTAATTGGGCTAATTGGTTCATTTTTATGCATTAGATTTGAAGAGCCTTTCCTTCTCCTTCAAGCATTATCACACCCTTGCTACATGCGAAATAAAAAAACTCCACCATATGAACGACTGGAATTTATTGGTGATGCTGTTTTGGGTAGGAACTACAAAAATACAAAGTATTTCTATAGTGCAAAATATCTATAGTTTCTATTTAGTAAATCTATACAAAGTACAAAAATAATATAATAAATGATCAATTTGGTTTTGAAATTTACTAAATTTATGTGTGTGTAGATTTTTTGATCACTGATCACATTTACCAAACTGGAGAGTTGACTCCAGGTCAACTTACTGATTTGAGATCTGCCTTGGTTAATAATGTCACATTTGGATCCTTGTCCGTCCGTTACGACCTGCACACCTCACTCCTGATTGATGCTTCTAAACCTGTACATGATGCAATAGACATGTTTGTCAAATATCAAGAGGAAAACGGCCATCAAGTGACAGGGCATGTGAGTTGTAAAATTTTATGAGATTCTAGTATCTATATATACACATGACTTAAATGTGACTGAAGCTTATGGATGAAACAAGCTCTGTCATAAAATGTTAATGTTAGCTTTGTAGATTGTAGTAAGTTGTCCTGAGCAACGAGTAGTGTTGTTTTGTCTGTACTGTTAAAGCTTTAGTGTCCTTGTTATATCTTTGTTTTCTTTTTAAACAGTTTAAATTGAGAAGTGACTACGAGACTCCTTTTGCCGAAGACATTGAAGTGCCAAAAATTTTGGGTGACATATTTGAATCGTTAGCTGGAGCTATTTATGTTGACAGTGGAATGTCCCTTGATACTGTTTGGAGAGTTTTCTATCGTCTCATGAAAAATGAAATTGGTAAGCACAAACTTGTACAATAATGACATTATATTATGATGACGACGTATTTCAGTATTCATTATTGGAATTCATGGGTACTTCATTCTTCATTGTAAATGAGACTAATAAAATTTCAATGATTAATTGATATCTCTATACAGATTTGTTTTCAAAGAAACTCCCGATATCTCCAGTACGACAGCTTTATGAAAAATTTCAAGAACTGAAACTATCTGATAAAGTTTTTACGTATGTACAAGTTTTTCCAATGCATTTTGTAGAATAATAACAATTTTTTTTGTATAACAACAATGTTTTAGCTATTCACCACATAATAATATTATTATGTTTTCTTTCAATGTTTAGTGATGTGACAAAGGATTGGAAAGACAAATGTGACGCAGAAGGTGGTCCTGAGCTTACTTATATCCGAGTGAATCTTTCAAATATGACTATTGTTGGAGCAGGAAGGAATAAAAAATTAGCAAAAGTTGGCGCATCAAAATATGCTTTGAAAGTATTAGAAGAAGACCTTGCGTCCTTAAAACTATAGACAAAAACTTCCTCTCGTGGATGTATGTCGTTGTTGTTAGTTTATTTATTGAGATATTTTTATTCTTATTTTTGAGACATGCAAAAATATATTTTCACGAAATAAAATGAATTTTATTTTATTTTATATTCAAATGACCAATGACACAGTGCTTTAGAATGTATTTAAAGATTATTGATTTTTCATTTTGAGCTTTTTCTTTTTTATATCATGTACATATCTGCAATAGTTATTGATTATTAAGTATATACAATAATGTCTGGACTCAATTTAATTGCATTTAAAATTTAGCTAAAGTTTTTCCTTCTTAATTTGAATGTACATCGTAAATGGCCTACAACTTCATCTCGTTTGTTATGTTACCCGTGCGAAACGTATAGAATGTAGAATTTAGAAACACAATAAATTTGCATACAGATCATATACATTATGAGTAGTCATTAATAGTAAACAATTTTAATGGATTAAGATGGAAAAATTCGAAGAGAAAAGTTGAAAAAACTTTGAAGGAAAAACATGAGCGATTTCAAAATCGAGGCACCGAGACAATAGACAAAAATGCAAAAATTACTTTTATCTTTTATATGGAGCATGAAGTATGACTCATACAAAAGAGCAAAAGGAGTTTTCATATTTTGACACCATTAGGTAACAATTATAGTTTTACACATTAATGTTCACAAATTTTTTTGGACTGAGTTTTGAATGTTGAACGTATGGAAGTTTTTGGGAAAGGAGAAACGTAGAAATGCAAAACAGTGCAGTAGTTAGCACTATTCACGGATGTTCAATTTTGCTGTGGTGAGTACCAATTGTAAATAGTTAAAAACTTGGGCAAGAGGCAAGAGCAACTAAAGAAATTTTCTAAGAATGCCCACACGCAAAAGAATTATTAAGTGTAGGCATGGTTTTGGACTTGAAAACTTCCCTTATTATGTAGTGTGTAAACTGTCTAATTCATGTCATACATTTCTATCTTTAATTTGGTACTTTGTGCATATCAGTTGTAAATTGTAAAGAAAGCCGAATGTATCATCATATTTAATCTAATATTCCTGATTTTTTAGTGAATGGTGAGCAGTAAGTTCTATTCACCGGGATATAAATCACAGTTACTGAACTTAGAACTGAGCAACATCCACCTTGATATTACTTGAACGAATCTTCAATCTTGAATAACTGGTAAGTTTTTCGTTCTTTTTACTGTATAATACACATCATATATATTATATACTATATACCTATACGTATGCTTGAGTCCATGTGCTCATTCACTTTCTATTGAGATACTAGTAGTGCTGCTTACTGCAACAACGTTTGAAATCTGAAGGGTCCGGAATGAAATTTATCAAATTATCAAAACTCCAAACACAGTACATGTGTACATATTTGTAAAGAAAAATAGTAACTCGTAGACATAGAACGAAACTCAACTGTATTCAACACAAAGTTGATAAAGTGTATAATATTATACATTTTATTATTTACTTGTCACTTGTGACATAATTCAATTTAATTAACACTAGTCAAAAACAGTTGTGTAAATTTTTTCCACAAATTTGAACTTTAGCAATTACAATGACAATAGGCCGACAGAAACCGGAAATAATCAGTCCACTAAAATCGTGAAAGAAAGACAAAAAACTGAATTCCTCAATGCAGATACAGAAATTACGAGGTATTGTATGAGCATAGAATACTATATAAGCTTACTTTTTTTGACCCTTTGAACTGCTCCAAATGGCAATTCTAACAGTAAATATCACTCTGACTGCAAGCTACAAGGCAATAAATGCGTGCCATTAAAATGCTTAGTTGTAGTGTGTAGTGTTGCATTAATTTATATCGTAATTAGTAATAAGCTACGCACATTTTTGTATGGTACACAATATACAGGGTGACCCAAAACAGTGAATGCTCAATTCTAAATTACTTCAAAACTAATGAGCAATTCAAACTCGGTTTTGTAATCAAACATTCTGATTGGAATTTTTTGCTGAATACCAGTTTGAGTTTTGAGTCACTTAAGAATCCTCCGTAGTTTTTCAGTTATGTATTTCGTAGACAAAGCTAATCGTTCACCTTTTTGGGAACCCTGTACGCAGTTTCTAATACTCGCTGTTTGTAATACAATTGAACATAATATAACTCAGTCGTTACTGGCTATGTATTTTAAAACCTAATGAGAGGGAGGACAATAAAAAAAACCATTCATTCGGATTCACCTTAGAAAGTGCTACATGTTTTGAACATTTAGAACAGAATTTGAAACAGTAAGCTTAGCACATGTGCACATAAAACTTATAACATTTATCACAAGTCAAAAGTGTTTATTTTATGAAATTATAAACCACACACCGTACACTTCTATAACAGTATAATTTAGGAACAGTAATACACGCTGGAAACACGGAGCATCTTTCAACAATGAGTGACTGAGTAGTAAACTAGTTTCTTGTTGTTTAATTAAATGTGCGTAGACATTTCATCGTCATGACAACTGTTGTCATAGAAATAGTTCATCCTTCGTGATTCGGATAACTAGAGACGATTGAAGATCGAAGATCCATTGAGACCACCATCCTACATCAGATCATCTGGATCAGGCAATTAAATATAGCTCCATAAAAAAATTGAGGAGCTAATCTCAACGACCAACGAGTATTAATCGTGAGACTGATGATGGACAAATATGGATTTTCAGAGAATGAAAAAACAAATACTGGGCACTTTACAATTGCACTAAAAGCCGCAGTTGGAGACCAAATCACATGGGGTCAAAATATTTCCTCGGAAAATAATGATAAAGATGAAGAATGTCCAAATCCAGAAACAGAACTTCCAAGGCATGCTAAGGCCGAGGTAGAATTCGTAGCTCGAAAGTTTCCACTAAGGCTTCTTATCAGTTGGTTCAGTTGAGTTTTTTAACTGAACGGTTTCAACCGATAGTGACAGTTGGCTATCAGTTGGATCGTAACAGTTAACTGGTACTAACAGTTGACAATCAGTTGGAACTGAAAGTTATCAGATTACAGTCAGTTCAACTGGTAACCAACTGATAAGAAGCCGTACCGAAACCGAGCTGAATAAAGAGCTTCATATGACATGAAAAAACTCAAACGGCGTCATAGTACTACACATTGCAAGATGGAATTTTTTAATTTTGCTGTTTAAAAGACCATTATTTTGAGTACTTAAAAATAAATTAGACATAAAACTTAAGTTCTATGCATTGAAACATCAAAAATTCGTGAGTTGTGTGCATTAATTTTGAAATTTGGAGTAAAAAATCAAAATTTGCTTAAAATTTTAAGTAGTTAAATTATAGGGGAAAATACTCCAAGTTAACTAAAGACTTGAAATAAAAATTATGAATTTGAGTTTTAAGTTTTGATTTTTAATTTCAAACTGACGACGCGTTTCGCAATATTTATTTTATCATCATCAGGCTATAGTAAATAAAAGAACATAATAATACAGAATGATTATAGTTTTAGTAAAAAGAATCGGTAATAATATTAATAATAATAATAATAATAATATGTATTGTATTAGTATAATGTAAAATGTAAAATATATTATATTATGTACAGCTTCAACTTCAACTTACTCAGGAAGAAATATTGATTAGAATATTTAAATAAAATATCTAAATAGGTGTGTTATTATTTAAATAGTCGAAAAAATGATACACAAACTATACGACTATTAAACTTTAAATTAAAATCATTAAACACTTATCAGACTTGAAGTTTTCTTTTCTTTCTTTTTGTAGTCTGACAGGTTACCTTCAAAATTACGCGGTAGAAAACAGTATAATAACAATAATAATGTAGTATAGAGGGCATTCTTAGTATTTTGACAGAAGATAAAAGCAACATGTAAATTATATAAAAGTTGTAAGAAAAAACAAATAATTTTATCATATCAGATTTATATTTTCAGTATATCAGGGAGTATATCAAATGACTATTATATTTATCAAAATATTTTTATCATAATTATTTTCTATTTTAATATAAAATATTTTTAACATAAATAATTATTTTCTATTTTAATATAAAATATTTTTAACATAAATAATTATTTTATATTTTAATATAAAATATTTTTATCATAATTATTTTATATTTTAGTATAAAATATTTTTAACATAATCATTTTCTATTTTAATATAAAATATTTATATCATATTTGTTTCTTTTTAAGCATAGAACTGATAGAATTAGTTTTCTTGAAACTAATGATAAGTTTAAGTGACTCCGCACATTCTTTAATATCAATAATTTCACAGTTAGATAGCAAATCTTTAATTTTGCTAACAATAATATGTTTAAGAT
>JAQGBH010004304.1:0-17220 GCA_034698265.1 Sminthurinus aureus | reverse complement strand
CTCCATGGGTATGTCTTCAATTTGAGACAAGGGCCCGTTGACTTTTCGAACGTTTGTGCGAAACGGACCACCCTAATATACACACATGCAATAATTATCACTATACCATTTTACACATCCAAACGGATAGAAAAAAAACTACAAACACACACACACAAATATGTAGATGAAAAATGAAAACCACGAAAATAATTTGCATACACATATGTACATCGTACATTGCACATTGTACGTGCACCCAGGCCTGGCGTGGGTATTATATCCAAAATAATTGGCAAAAGTCAACGAGTCTGATAAGGGAAACAGAATTCACTTTGTTTAAACCATGTATATTTATTTACAGACACAAGGCACGAGACACAAGTGAAATGTATACATGTAATATGTTTTTGTTTCTGTGTCCAAACTCTTTTCATATTTCATACCGAAATTCCCTCGCCATTCCATTTCATAAAGAAGTTGTTTAAAACACCATCAACTTGCCCATATGAATTTTTTGGTTGTAATTACCAATACAGCCAAATATGGGGAGGAAATTGTCAGCAAGTAATACATCCACATTTCACAAGTTCATGAATGGCATTAGTGTCAATCAGTTTTTCGGGGAGGGAGAGAGTGTAGAATATAAGGAAAGAAGGCAAATAAATATAGAGCCAGAGACAGAGACGGCTAGTTTTGAGTTAAGAGGAGAAATGGAAAAACAAACAATAGGTTGGTAAGATAGTTTGTCTTGTGTAAATAAACTTTCGGAAAGGAGAAATGAGGAAGGGCACCCAGCACATGCCTTGCTAAATCTAATATCTAATCTAATGTAATAATAATATATAACATAGATAATAAATAGAAGAGAAAACACATGAAAAGATTCATTTCAAAAAGAACCATAAAGTCACCGTACTGAAGATTGGTAAGATTTCTGAAGAGGAAAATAGAAAAAGAGTCAAATGTATGTGCGTGTGATAGAACATGAGAAAAGGACACTAGTAAAAACTAGTAAAAATTCGTATGTATTGGCCGGTTATCGACAGTGTTTGTGGGACATGCTTAATAGAATAAGTATCATCGATTGGTCCAGATAGTGTAAAAGGATGGGCTGGATGGAACTAAACCAGGACCAGACTAAAAGGAGAGAGAGCGAGAGAGAAATAGCACGTGTATGTGTATATCCATCCATTTGTATTCCCAATACTCACGATTATTCCATTATCCGTACTCCAAACTCTAAACAACAAACTCCCAACTCCATACTCCACACCGAAACACACATTGACTTGTTTGAGACTACCAGCTGAAGTTAGTGGTGGTGGAGTGAACACAACTTTTGTATAAGTTGTAAATCCATCCGAATCCCAACTTTACACTTGTAACTCGTAAATTTTCCAGCCTCGTGGCTTATAGTCATGTCAGAATGGAACAGAGAGAAACCGACCGAACCAATCCAAACTCCAAACTCCAATATCAATACTTACACTGTACACTGTACAATTGTACAATCTACAATGTGTGTGTGCTGTGTATTCTGTATTGTGTATCATATATCAACAAGAATATGTTTTAGGGGAATTTGTGTGACAGATACTACACACTCCACAGACCAACCAGCCAGTACCAGTACCAGAACCAGCACCAGAGTCAAAGCCAGTTAGTTCAATAGACTATACATAAACATGTGTGTGTCCCTTTTCCCTTTCCATCATTGCGTACATATGTTCAGAGAACTCAACTCCGCTCAGCTCAACTATGAAATGAAATATGACATGGAACATGATAACGACAACAACAAAACCGACCAATACAAGTATACAAATGCAAACAAATATGAGGGCATACTACACATCAACTATTCACATTCCTCATTCCACAGTCATATTGTATTTGTTTGAGTATAATCATAGTAGTCAAACAATACTAAAGACTAAAGACACAAGGATCCATCGTCATCATCATCCTGTATGCATATGTCCACTTTACATTTTGAATTTTTAGATGGTGGATCCTACTCCAAGTTCTATCGTAAATCGTAACGAATAACGCAAAACGCATCCTTTTCACTCTCATTCTGGTTCTGATTCGAATTCTCACGTTTGTTGTATTTTCATAGTGTTCAATAAAACCAAATCCTCTCGTCTCCTTCAAAAGAAAAGGGTCGCAGTTTGTTCAAAATATTATTCATATTCAATGTATAATATACAATATATATCGTAACATGTCACATCAATATCTATGTATCTAGTATCTATCTATCTATTCATCTATCTATCTACATTTTGCATGCATGCACATTTGTATTTTGTATGTTTCATGTTATAGTTTCAACTGTGCTACTGTATTGAACCTTTTTGGTTGTTTGATATGGGTTTTCTGGTGTGTTGAATTGTGTGAGTGTGCTGTGTGGTGATCGGTGGCCGTCGTCGTCGGCATATTGTACCAACCAAACAGTGGAGAGAAAGAGAGATGGACACGCAATTTGACATGCACCTTGTACTCAAGTATGTATACAATATAAACGGCTAGATTTTTGGGTGCTACTCAAACTCCAAGTCCAACTCTACTCTACTCTATTCTATTCTATTCTAACTTTGCACAGGCATGACACGGCATGAACGTGTGTAATATATAATGTATAATGCATGTCTAGTGTTTAGTATTTAGTATTTAGAATTTAGAATGCTTACATAGTATATTTAGAAATGTCATACATCTTTCTCTATTACTCTATTGTATTTCTGTTAGTATTTGTTTGTTGTTCTGTTTTGTTTGTAGTTTGTAGCCAACTGCATTCATCTACAATATACAGTGGATAGCTATATGTAAAACACACACGATAAACAGCAAATGTATCACAGAGAATAGAGAAGGAACCCTTCCTTTTTTATGTTGGCTCTTATGTATACATACAGAATATACAATATACACAGAGCAGAAAGCACAGAGCCTATAAAATATCATGTGTAATATTTATAACATAAATATTCTCTATTCCCTTCGTACGGTATACTGTATGCTGTATTCGGCTACAAAGCAAATAAAAGTGCTCACAATACGATTAGCACTTACGATTAGCCACAGGTCAGAACCCTACATAAATCTACCTAATACATAATAAGGTATTCTTATTTATGTTATTTATTATGTACATACATCTGCATATACTCTCTACAGTCTACAGAATACAGTACAATAATTTACTACTGTTTACTGTTCATTCGTTTTTTAGTATTTGTTCGAACTTGACTGGATTTACTTTACTTAACTTTACTTTGTATATGTATACAGTATACATTATACATGACATTCAAATATTCTGATTCTGAATTTCAGCACACAATCAACACAGTTCCTTTGAATGTACGCTGTACGCTGTACATTGAATATTGAACATTGTACAACGTACATGCATTTGGGGTTGAGTACAAAACTTGAAACGCGAAACTCGAAACTCGAATGGTCACATAAAGACGAAGAAAGAAAGAGAAATCTATAATCTATACTATTTGTTTGTATATTTGTATACCTACTGACTGCTGACAAGTGAGTACACAGTACACATAAATCCAAATACACATTCAACATTCAGCCACTACTACTACTATGATATATCGATAATATAATGTGTTTCATGCTACACACACACACACACAAACACACTCATAAGATTTTGAGGAGAGAACGAAGAGTGACGAGTGACGATGATGATGACGACGACTATGGCTATGGGTTTGTCGATGTCGATGGTTGGAAGTTTGAAACATGCAAAGGTGTATGAGCATATCTATATGTGTAGGGTGTAGAGGCGATGGTCAGCATGCAATGGAAAATGGAAATAAATAAAAATTTAAACCTTGAGCCATATACATATGTTAATGATCTTATACTATGCAAAATATTCTTTACTTCACACTGAATTCATATTTATGCCCAACATACATCAAACATCTATGGTATACTACTCACCAACTATGTACAATGTACATATTACTACCATATGATATATGATGACGACAAAGACAGGTACAAACTACTGTACTGTGGCATGGCATGGCATGTCAAGTCCAAACCAAACCAAACCAAGATCCACGTTCAAAGCCAAAAAACCAAAAACCAAGTCTAAACTATTCACTATTCACAACAAGAGGAATATTACAACAAAGAAGAGGAGGCAAGTTTCGGCTTTTCCATTTCCATTTATTGTACTTCTTCAAGTAAATATCTTTATTTATCAACGTTTCACTCGTGAGAAAGTCTGCCGACTGCCGTCTGCCATCGATCTCGATCTCGCTTTCGATTCACCTGTGTATATGTTCTGAATCCTGGATATATTCTCCAGTTTCAAGCCTCGAGCCTCAAGTCAAAAATAGACATGGAAAATTTATGGGCATTTAATGAAGCAGCTGTATTTGCATTCTGTGCAAAATAACAAACGACAAATGACAAACTGATATGCAGCAAGATAAAATTCCTGTCTCATAAAAATTCGCAACCAAGCATTATTACTGCGAATGTTTTTGTTGTTGACACTTTCATCACCAGTGTTTTTCCATCACCTAGTTTTTGCATCATGTGGTTTACAAACCACATGATGATAGGAGAAAATGATACACATATCACAGTAATGTGTACGCCGTACTATGTACAAGGTACTACGTACAGCGTGCAACCGAAACCACATCTGTTTTGTGCAAATTTTTTTCCCCTGCAAAATTATTATTACTAGTATTCTTCTCGTCTCTTTCACATTTATAACGTAGCAGTAGCTAATCATAATATTGGCAAAAAGGTTCATAAGATTAATACATGGTCTATTTAGATGAATTTCAATTAAAATGAAGTGTGTAAATTGTAATTATGTACATATATTTGGAGTTCCATGTTTGCTGTTTGGAGAGTTTGTTTCATCTCTCAAGTATGCATAAGAATAAAATGAAGATCCCTGTGGACATCAAAGAGAGCTAGGCATAATAATTTAAAATAATGTTCGTGTCCAAGTTATTTTAAATTTCATTTTCTATAAAAATTAATAATAAAAGTTCCTCAAACAAAACGAGAGAGAAAGTGGATACATTTAGATCTTGTACAATGTACAGCTTTGTATTTTGTATACAACTATTACATGCATTAAACAAGCTATTATTATTATTATCATTATTATTATTCGAGCATGCTGCCGTGTGTTTCTAAACTAAATTACTATACAAACTGCGAATAGTGACAACACTGAACACTGAAGACTGAACTAGAAAAAGTTACCTTGATTCTTAATTGTTTGTGGATGAGGGAAAGAATAGAGAGTAGAGAGTGGAAGGGAGATGAGATAATATTACATTACATTACATTATATTATAATGAATGAATGAAATGAAAAGTGTGCATATTAAAAAAGAACAACAGAAACAGTAATAGCACTAGCAATAACATGCCAAAGATTCCTCAAAATTCACAATGTGTGTTTTCGTATCTCATTTTGTATTACATATTACATATGAAGGGCAGACTTGCAAAAGCACCTCTGAATTTTTTTAATTCCATGGTAACAAACTTTGTTAACATAGTGTGTACATAACCAGAGGTGCTTTTGCAAGTCTGCCCTTCATATGTAGATAGATACTAGATTCATAAGTCTGAAACCCTATTAAAAATGTTTTGTTGAATCTGAAGAAAAAAAAGTAATTTAATTCGTGAGAGTTCAACTGAGGCTTGTCAGTGACACACAAATATGAAATGAGCTATACATATATACACCTGTAATACGTGTACACACAAAATACTGTATGTTCATCCTATAACCTATGATATAAAGTTATGCAATGTAGTCATAAAGGGCCTTTCGTCATAACAATTTCAACTCTTCTTTAAATGGATTTTCATGTAATCATCATCATACGTGATATTTCTTATTTTGTATTCCTGCATCGTAAGACATATCTAAAATCTATACACTTCGTATGAGCCCTACACTATAGATGTACTCTTCCACATTCTACATTATGTATACAAATATTTATCATGATATAGGGAAAATAATCCTTGTGCATGGAAAATGAATGCACGATGAACGATGAGAGGTCAAGAAAAGAAAGAAGAAAAACATAAGAAAAAACTCACCGACGGGTTGCTGGGATTAGGAGGAGGACTCAGATCGCCAGGTTGACTCTAAAATGAAAAAAAATATATGTATAAATATAAATATAATACAGTGTAGGTTCACATTACACATAGATATAAAGCATTTTAAAGTATTTTAATGGATTTCATGTCTGTATTAGTATCAAGTATCAAGTCTGACGACTGACGACTGATATTGTGTGTATGTATAATGTACAATGTACATTCTGTCTACTTCCACAGTCCAGAATCCACATGTAAAGTAACTGAAGAAGACTTGATCTTCCTCATCTTATTTTGTATTCTTTGATCGTAGGAGGGTGCCTTATTCTATCTATCTATCTATCTATCTTATACATATCTTACATAATACTACTCAACTAATCTGGAGAAATGGGGAGGAAAAGGAGTATATAAACTAGAATCCAGAATCTAAATCTACTTACATTTTGGATACGAGGTTTAAGATTCAAAGTAGATGATTTGGTCATTGATAACTAAGTATATTTATTGTTTACTTTTGTTTTTTTTACTTTGTGATGGCTTCTATACAATTAGTTTTAAAATTATCACTTACGGGAAATGAATCAGGTGGTTGAGGACTCATAGTTTCATTAGAATTCTCCCCCTATAAAACAAAAAAAAACAGGAAAAAAGTGAATTTCTCGTGAATTTCATTGCATTTACTAATGTACTAGGTCAAAAGGCAAGAATATAAGTTACTTGTTGTTGGGAGGGCGGTTGGTTAGGTCCTCCTGGCTGTCCCGCTTGAGCTGCTTTCATCAGCTTTTTATACTTACTTCTCCTATTTTGGAACCAAATTTTAACCTGAAATCATGGAAATACACAGAAAAATTATTATTATTATTATTTATTACTATTATTCTCAGTTCCTGTTGCTCAAATTCAAATTCTAATCCAAATTCAAATTTCGCCATCCATCCATAGAAATGTGAAACAGTTTATTAATTTTAACACGCATCTTATCATCATGAATCGCTCGATCGTTCAATCTTTGTATTCAATATTCAATTGGAATTGCAAAGTCCCAAACCAAAATGAACATGTGACCGATTCATGGTATTCCCTTCTTTTCATCAATATAACATCATACACTATCCTTTTTTCATCCTTACATGATACACGATCATACTGCCGCAATCTTATTGTACAGAATATAAAACTGACACGTAATCTGTATACTTGAAAATTGAAAATATAAACGAATGCAACATAGAAAATAAAAACATATACACAAACACCCCCAATAAACAATAAATTCCATTCATTTTGTTTACCTATGTATTTTATATAAAATACCTAAAGTCTAAAGCACCAATAGCTACAGATACAGATACAGGTGGAAATGGAGAGCAGTGTTATTGTTGTTTTTCATCTTACTACAATTTTCCCATATAAAATCACTTCAGACCACAACATTGGACATTCGACATACCACAACACAACATAATACAGTACAATACAGTACAGGATAATACATCGCAAACCAACGAAATCAACCATATGTATAGAAAAATAATAATGTAATGTGTACAAGTAGTAGCCCTATAGCCATCACATCATACCAAGCATCAAGCATCAAGTCACCATCAAATTGGACATTATTATATAAAATCCAAAATACAAAATATGTCATTGAGATTGCGTGCGGCCTTCGACGTGGTTGGAACTCTCTGCTAAATGGTAACTGCTGCTGGTTAGCAAAACTTTCAAAAACTTTAACGTTTCAATTCAGATGTGGTAAAGTCTTAGTACATTGGTACATGCGCATTGTATGTACAACGTACATATACATAATGCGTATATCTTTTTGTCGAAAACTAGGTATTTCGGCTTTTAAGCAACTCAATATATCTACTGTACAATGTACATTGTACATGTATAAATGTGCTAGGAGTACAAAAGTATTTACAAGATTCAATGTACATGACACCAGTCCGAATCAAAATCTGAATTCAATCCTGAATCTAAAAAATAAAAAATTCGGAGCATCTTTTCTTAAAATTTAAATGATGATGATAATAATAATAAAACTGTCCTTATCGCCTCTGTAAATAAGCGTGAAATGATCTTTCATAAGTACATAAATCAAGTAGTCAAGCACATGCTCATATGCTCATTATTATCCCTTTTATTGACTTTGGATTTGATTCATAAAAATGCACAATATAATGTGAAACATTGTGATCAAAAACATGTAAAGTACATTACCTGAAAATGTGTGTGAATTGTGAATAAGTTTGTATGGAAGTGTGTTTGTGTGAGCTTTGTTTTGTTGATGAACGAGTTCATTGATAAAGTCACACCGTAAAATTTTTCATCCGTAAAACAACCCGCCCTCTAATCCTTCATATGTATATCTACTCTAGCTCTAGACTCTAGATTCTAGAGTCGTCACATCGTTATCGTCATTTTCCCTATTTTTAACTCTCGTTTTCCTCTTTATCTCTCTGACTCTCTGCTCTATACAATCTACACTTTATACTGTACACTTGAACAAAAGGAAAACAAAAGGTGTGAGGACATCATCATCATCCAGACATCCTATAATCGTAAAATGTGAAGTGAACAAAACGACCGTCGAATGTTCAATCCTTTATACATTTGAATATTCAAATTTTATTGCATTTTTTCAGCTCCTCTTTCTCTGGAATTTATCCATGTATAATATGTAGATGCGTACATCGTACATGCATTCTTTTTTCATTGGAGCCATAATAATAACAGGAAAACAATCCATGGTATTTAGGAAGGCCATCGTCGCCACACTTTATGCTCTATTCCCTATGATGTGGACATATCAAGCATCAACCATATGAAAAAAAGTGTGGAAATATTAAAGTTTCTTTGCTCATATGAATAGAAATTATACACAAGGGACGAGTGTGTACGGTGTACGGTGAAACAAAATCAACAGACAAAAATATTTCAAAATTCATATTTTTAATATTCAACAGCAAATAACAAGAACCAACTAACAACTGTACTAAAAACTGCTCAGTTGAAAATTCAGTGGAGTCTTAATTCTAGAGTTTAGAGTCTAGAATCTACTTAGAAAATCATATGACGATGACCATTTTCATGTTGGTATTTCAAAAATCTTGAGAATACCTGTACTAATAATAATAATGACAATAATACTATTGTTGCTCTTGTTCTTGCGTTCTTGCCCTTGTTATTATTATTATTGTGTGCATGTAAGGAGAAATTGAAGAGATTGGTGCATAAAAACGTGAAATGAGTGGAGCAAGCGAGACGTCTACATTCAAACATTCGACATTCGACATTTTAAATTGTACATAGAACATAGATCAAGAGCACCATATCATATCACATCATAATAATATTATACTATTATTATTATTATTTTCACTGGCCATACCATACCAAACCATGCAACCCAATAGACAAAATATAAAATGTAGTATGAAGGAAGAAAAAGATAGTTCTCCCTCTCTCTCTCTATATATAAAAATAATATGTGTATGCATGTTATTCCTCTTTAAAGTTTAATATATTCCTCTCTTTCATTCATCTATAATCATCATTATCCAAGAATGGACGCTTTTCCTTCCATAAAAAAACGACGAAACCACAACATTTCCTATTTAATTCCTGTAATTTTCTCAGTCTTCAGTTTTTGACTCTACACTCTACACTCTCAAATGTATGTACAATGTACATACTACATACTACATAAGCACATGTGTTACAGACACTGCACCGTGTACTGTACTGTTTATCATATGTGTAATATGTACGTATGCATTGCGTTCATGTATGTATATTTTGAACAACCGTTGAAAACCCAAGTAAAATAAAGTCAAGTCAAACCAACTCGACTCGACTCAAAAGTCAGTACTCATAAGTATCAGCCACCATGTAAGAATATCATATCATAACGCATCGCATCGTATCCTTTTTCCTGGTACAAGAATGACGAAGAAGTGCATAAATAAAAAATTAGAAATCCAGTGAGTTCTGCCTCTTCTCTCTTCTTATACCATATCATACCATACCATACTATTACCTTTACGATTAGTTGACTTCAACTTTATTCTTAAAGTCGTTATTAGCATTATTATCAGTATTATTATTATGTATTTTCCTTTGCAAAAAGAAAAGAGAAGGAGCAAAAAAAAATATGAGGAAAAGGTAAAAAGAATACGCAGGAAAGCAGAAAACAATCCGCATGTCCTAAACCCTATACTCGATACTCTATACCATTTTGTTATGTATTTTTACGCTGTGTACTGTATACTGTACACATATTTTTATTTATGCGTGTGGTAGTAATAATAATATCTATATTTTGTTTATTATATACTTACTACACAATACACATTACACATACGCTATGTTTACGACTTTCAGTAGGCGAACAGCGAACAGCGAACAAAACGACAGCAACAACAGCAACGACAAGGAAAACCAAAACCAAGACGAAGACCAAATCGACAAGGTTGCGTAAAATTTTACAAGTTGAAAAACATTTTTTCAATGAAGATTTCTTTGCAGAAACCCTTAAAATTTCATAGACGAACCAACCAACCAAAGGGGAAGGAATGAACGAAAAAAATGAACATGAGCAAATACGGTTGTTAAATAAATACTAATACTAATGCTAATAGTAGATAGTTGAAGGTAGATAGTAAATAGTAAAAATGTACACCCACAAAAAATACACGAGAGAGAGAGAGAGAGAAAGGAAGAAGAGATGATATAGGCAGACAAGACAAACGATGCGGGAGAAAATAGTGAATGGATATGAATGAAATTCTTTGGCTTGAAATCTGAACAAAACTCATACATGCACATGTGTATAATTAGGAAAACAATTATCATCACAAGTCCACGTATGTAAGTATATGCAAATCCTCAATGCTCAAAACTCAATACTCCTTTCTCCCTCATTTATTCCGTAGTTGATTTTTTTATACATATTACAGTTTTATAGTAAAATTTTAAAACTTGGGGAATAATAATATCATCATAAAAGAGACGTTAAATTCTAAATGCTCAAAAAATATTGGATTTCATCTACATGTGAAAATTGCACACACACACAGCGTTAAAGATAAAGTATCAAGGATAAATAATAATCATTATCATCAACATCATCAACACTTGCAATTGCTTGAGACTTGAGAGTTGAGAGTGAATAAAGATAGACGAGAGAAGTTTGTGTGTACGTTTACTGTGAAAAATTATATGTCATGCATTGGATTAACTTTTTACTCCATAGCCTTAAAATTGAACAGCAAGTGCATATAATAAACATGTGATGATATTTACTAGTACGCAGGGCAACACACTGTTTCCGCGGAAATGTTGACAGCTCCAACCAGAAAACTCCTTGTTCTCTCCGCATGGTGCATATGATGAACATGACAATGATTTTTAACGTAGATACTAGACACTTGGTACTAGGTACATTATCAAATACCCATTTTCCATATCAAACAGCCAACTCAACAAACATCCAGTGATTCTGAACTTTCTACATACATCATACATCTTCATCTCCCTCCGATTTACATTATCCAACATCCAGCACCAAGAACAGTTTTGGTGCATTTAAAATTAGGTTTAGAAAAAAGATATATTTTATGGCAAACTTTCGTTGGACGAAACAGATGGAAATGCAAAAAAAAAACCCTCTTGTTTTTCTTATGAATCAAGTGGGGTCCACATGACGATGACGATGGTGATGGCGATGAGATGGATACGGGATTTTGGATGAGTTTATGGTGTGTACCTACATGAAACACCGTCAAGGAACACACCTTTTCTTCTTCTTTACCTACCTGGAGCAATATATATATATACGATGGACAAAGAAAACTGACAACCAACCACCAAGTACAAAATACATAAAGTCCATCTGGAAAACAATAGAATCGGCAAGGCAAACCGAGGTGAGCTGAGCTGAGCTACCGCACACATGTACAAGCTACAAGCTACAATCTACAGAAAATAACCAAAAATCCACATCCATCCACTTCATTCATTTCAACTCTGCTGATGAGTTGAGTTGAGGATTGAGGATGGTGAGAAGAAGAGCAATGAGAGTAATGAGAACACATTGGAACCTTATCCTGATACTGATGTGTACATTATGTAGAATGTAGATCATAATGCGTAATGTACATGGTACGTGTGAAGGAAATTGAATTTCTAATGTGATTTGGGGTATTTATTTACACACATTACGTTTTTACCTTTTTTGCTCATTCTACGATATCTAATATCTATACTTGGAAGTCCAGGAAATATGTACAAGAACATACGATCCAGACCAAACACAAGATACAAAATACAAAAATCAACGTCTTTGACTAAGGTAAATAACATGTAAAATCTATTTATTGCCTCTGTGTGTATGGTGCAGTGTGTAGTTTGTAGCTTGTAGATGGATATGAATGTACATAAATATAAGAGCGAGTGAGAAAAGACATTGAAAGAGGAGGGAGCAAATTTTTTTTAAAACTAACGGACGGGGAAGGTGCGGCATCATAAATATCAGTAAAACACAGAATAGAACAGAATAGAATTGAATTGAACAGAACAGAACAGAATAGTAGAGTACAGTAGAGAGAGAAACTGAAAAGAGTACACACTATACATGGTACATAGTGGAGCGTCGTCGCACTTGACCTTTAGGCAAGGCAAAGAGCGCAGGAAGAAGGTACGCTCGACCAGCAAAGCGAGACTCGTGATGACCAAAAGCCGGCGCCTACGCTAGCAAATTGTTTCCCTGAAGATCGACGCAGCGGAAAGAAGTAAGAGGATGAAGACGAGATGAGGATGGACCTGACTCATGTCAGTCAGTTTAGCTCCAAAGCTCCAAAACTCCAAACTCTAAAGTTAAAGCTCAAACCTCAAAATTCAAAACTCAAACTCGAATTCAAAACTCGGTGCTGTATTCTGTACTCTGTACAACAGAGACTCGAGACTCTCCCTTATTCCATTTCATTCCATCATTCCCAATTCTCAATGTGTCCTCTCCCATTTATTTCCTGCTCGCCATTTTTTCATCATCTCCACGTGTACAACTTGCAGTACCCAGTATCCAGAATACATATAATATATGTGTGTGTAGACATGTACACAAATTGACAATCAATGACGACTGATGACAATTCCTAACTCATGTGTTTCCTGTGAATTTCACTTAATTGTCTCTCTACAATGTATGCATTGTGTATTGTGTTTTAATGGCATTGTAGATACATTGTGTATTATTGTATTATACTTTATACTGGATTGTACAATGACTAGACTCTAGATTCTAGATTTTGTACTCTAAACTGGTGACAAGTTGAGCATGTGCTGATTGCTCATGTGTACACAATGAACACACAAAGTAACACACAAAACACATCAACACATTCATTTCAACTCAATTGTCTAACTACTGTACTCTAATGCACTGTATTTATTATATTCACGAGAGAGATGAGAGATCATCTTGGTAAACCAAACCAAACCAAAACCAAAGCCAAATTTAAATTCAAAGCCATATCTAAAACAGAGCCAACAACAGCTTGTTAGTTAAGCCAAAAATTTCATATCCGAATCCAAATAGATGTAGATATCTCTGTACATGTGTAAGTAGTAAGGAGTAAGTGGCGACCCATCTGTATCTACTAACAAGTACATAAAATATAAAATGTACACAGGTGATTCGATGAATGGAAAACAGAAAATGGAAAATCCCATCAGTCCATGTAAAAACTACGTCCACGTAAGAATTAACGACTAATGGATATGGATTATGAATATTATGGATATGGATTTTGGATGGAAGTAAAATAAAAAAATAAAAATAAAAAGCAGAAGAAGAGAGAGAAGAAATGAGGAACCAGAACCAGAACCAAAATCAAAAACTAAACAGACAATTTTTTTTGTAGAGAATAAATGTTCAATGTTCATGTATTTGAAAAATGAACAAGAAGAATCCAATGTTCATCTTTCCACTTGACTGTCAACTTTTGGATCTTATCACAAATCATGTACATTTTACATAAAACACATGAATCGAAAGCAATATCTGTACTCTGTACATAATAATAATTGTAGCACAAGATTTCATTTCAAAATCACTGATACATGAGTCCACAGCAAAATGTAAGAGTATGCATGCGTATATTTGCTTTGCCTGTACAATGTACACTGTACTTTGTACATTATACATTATACATGTAGAAACTTGAAGTCATGTGGATTTCATAGTTAATACGTACAGAGTACAAACACAAATACACATAGAAGATATACCATACAACAGAAAAAAAAATCTCTGAACTTGAGTCAAAACGCAGTCAAGTGCAATGGAGAGAAAAAATGAACAGATGCACCTTCGTGCAATCATCATTTATCAAATGGCTAAAAAGCGTGGAGGTACTTTTCCTAGTTCTTGATTCAACATTCAACGATCAGCATTCAAGTCTTCCGATTTCCCGGACTTTTCAAACCACATTGTTGACATAAGTTGTACAATTTGTACCTTGCACATTGTACATGCTACATACATCATCTTTAAAATAAGCCATCACTAATCATCTGCGTACGACTCTCAATTTTCTCTCTAGGCCACAGGTTGTAACAATACGACTAATTTCAGTCCGTTATCCGTTCCAAGCACATGTGGAGGATTACTGGATCATGGACATGATTTCATTGCTAGTCCAAGAGTGAATACTTGGAAAGAAAGAACATAATTGTACTCATTCTCCGGTTTACCCACTCTAAACATCAAATCAAATTTAATTTTCACGTGGGTCGATCAAACCACATGTCTTTAATGCCTTTGAATTTCAGTTGATATTTCAGCATCCTATTTGTATAGCATTATACTATTAAAGCGTATACAATATTAAATATTATACACCACTATTCAAAAATGATTTAATTTAAACGTGAAAATGACATATCATCATTTCTTCCTCGTTTTCTTCTTTCTTTCTCTCTCTCTCACTCGTAGGTCCAAAGGTTATATCATGAATCCACTCCGCACTACACACTACACACACTACTTATTGAATAATTAGCCCTTCAACACGTTTACTTTTTAATTACCACAGTGAATTAAATAATTTCCTTGTGTTCAAGGTTAATAAGACGAGTGACGACGGGTTTATTATATTGTCTATTATTTATTTACTTTTTTTTCTGCTTTCTGTTTTCCTTTTTGTAAAACCCTAGTATTAAATAGTAAATGCTCATTGATCATCCACTCACATTTTACAAATTATGGATTATGAATTACGAATTACTAGTTTAACCATTTACTTTTGCATAGTGGTTAATGGATAATGGATCATGGTGCTTTGAGAGTTGAAATCTACCTGTTCTGTTCTGTCTTATACAATTTTAATTTTTATGCTAAATGCTAAGCATTAGCATTAGTGAATTAACAAGACAGAAGATGGACAGATAAAACCAAGAGATGGGAAATGAGACAGTTTTAAATCAATTCCTGTACATTTGACACTTGACAAGGTATCATAAATAATAAAATTTTTAACATGTGTGGACAGTTTAATCCTTCAAAAGTCTAAACTACTAATTCATGTACCATATCATATCATACACGTAAATACTATATGTTTTATACATATTTAGTATGGATTATACACATGCTTAGATGAAAAACCCGGACTCAGCTTGAAAAAAACTCTTATACTATCAATTTTCAATAGTTTGTGAAATTTTTAATGTGTGAATAAGTGGATTATGAAGATACTAGATACTAGATGCTAGATGATAGATACTACAAGTCACAGACTCAGACTCAGACTCAGGCTAAAACCAAATACTGCCAGAATTTATAGTGGAATCACCATGAATTTCATTGCATTTACTAGTGTACTACGTCAAAAGTCAAGAATATAATTTACGTGTACTTAAGTTTACAATGGAAATTCATTATGCATGTGAATAGCACTTTTTATATCAAATAAAACTAAACCTACTAAGTCGGTGTGCAAGTAGCAAGTAGACGTATAATGTAAGAACGGGTAAGTCTACGCTCTAACCTTCAATGTGTATACATAATACATATATACATTATATATGTGTATGTGTAATAGTAGTTAATAGTTTCAGATTACAATCGTAACTTGTAATCACACCACATTAAATTCACAATGCATTCCAGCCACCTTATCTCCAGTGCCACCAGAATTACGCCAGCTCTCTCCCTCTCTCTCTCTCTCTCTCTCTCTTACTTTCGACTTTCCACCAAAGAGTAAAGAAATGTATCTCATGCTTCTGCATAGTCCTACTAACTAACCAGTGTAATAATAATATCTGTATACATTTGGATATGAATACTACTATTACTTTGAATTTTGACTATAGTCACAATCATCAGCCTCATACACGTATACAAACCAGACAATAATAATAATAATAATACATTAGAGTGTAGCTTATACTCATACACATTACACATAATATTTTATGCATAGACATCTTGCAATCACACACACTCACATTATTCACATGCTCATACGTCGTTTACAAATAAATAAGCATGCATAAACATGTAGATTAAGCCTCATTTCACTTTCATTCCACTCAATCTACATACTAGATTACACGCACAAATTATCTAGGTCTGGATTTTGGATTCTGGATTCTAGATTCTAGAAATCCAGAATCAGAATCCAGTATTCAAACTCTTTGCTCTTTGCTCCTCACTTTTCATTCTCGAGACTTGAGACTCGAGAAAAGAGAGAGAATTAATAAAGGGTAAGACAGAAGCCATGGTCAACAAGACAAAAAAATATTGCCGATGGTCTTATCTGCATGTACATTTATACATAAATAAATTAATAAATACATACAAGGATGGATAGATAACAAACATATTATATGTATATCTTATGGACTATAGGTGGATGTATATCTGGGTCGTTATCAATGATACTGATTGTCTACCAAGGTATTTAAATCTAGTAGAAAATTCAAACGATGAAATGCATTTTACGTATTATTTGTGCATTGTGCACATTATTGTCGGGTTGACGTTCACTTTAGGATAAGAAATGAGTAGATCCGCACCAAAAAAAAATGCAAGAACAATGCAGC
>JAQGBH010004303.1:0-17221 GCA_034698265.1 Sminthurinus aureus | reverse complement strand
AATATAATATTATAATCTCTCGTTTCTTCTAGCTCGCTCCCTCTTTAGGTACTCCTGTACCCATGTTTATTCAATTTACTCAAGTGGTAACCATGTGATTTTGCAAATTTACGTGCGCATTTTTTGGTCGTGTTGAAATGGAATTATCCTACTTTCTTATCCGTAACAAATCTTACATCGAAGGCGGTCTTAGGAGATTATTTCATTGAATTTTTTATTTTCAAAGAGCTTTTCATCTCTATGTGATATACTCTAAGATTTCGGACAGCGGGATGGTATCCGCATTATGTAATCATACCTCATTTTTATTCGGGGTCAAGTTTTACTGTAGAACTCTCGTTTTTCCTTCCAGGGGATAGTGGCGGTGGCCTTTACTTCATTGACGAATCTGAAGGTCAAATTCTTGTTGGACTCGTATCGTTACGTAAGATTTTTTAGTCCAATTTTGAATCTTATCTCCTTCTGTACACTTTATACATTTTATAAAATATATTGCATGTGTGTAAAAATGTAAGATTATGTATATGCTTTCACCAGATTATGCGTCTGTCTGTGCTGGGAAATTTTGGATGAACTTAAAGTATGCGATATTCGATTGTTGAATTTGTAAAACGACTGCAAAATGAATTACTTTTTTCGCAGTTTTATTTTTTTCCTTACGCTTTTCTGCTTTGCCTTACAAAGAAATTGAAGACCTCGTAAGACCTCGATTTGAATTTTCAAAATTTCTCAAGAAATTAAAAAAAAGATAATTCATTTTGCAGTGGCTATTAGTTTTGGTTGTTTTGTAAATCCAACAATCGATACAATCGAATACCTTAAGCTCATTTGATATTTCCCAGCACAGACAAATGCATAATCTGACTCGAAGAAGTAAAAAATTCTGGTTTCCCCTTTTCAGGTGGGACACCATGTAAAAGCATAGACGATTGGTTATATGACCCATATGGTCGGGTTTCTCCCGATCCAGATGAACCAGATAAAGAATTCCGACCTGCTGTATTTACGAGAGTGACTTCGTATCTGGACTGGATACGCAAAAATGCTGAATTGGACGGAAACTAAAAATCCTCAACAAGTTTGGCATTCTCTCGGACCTAGAACTCGCAACCCAACTATCTCAATGGAAAAGCTCTATTTACATAGCAAGCGACAAGCGATTATGTCTACAAAGACAGCGACAAATTTCAAAAACTACTGTTTAGTGCACAGATTAAAAAGTCAGTAATTTGAAACGTGAAATTTCAAAGCGTTTAAGCTAGAATTTGCACCCGCTTTAGAAAGAGCAACGAAAAGCTGTGTGTGTGTGAAAAAAGTAAAATATCGAAGAAAGAGAAAGCATTTTGTAATTCTGCTTACAGTTTATTTTCTCAATAAGTTTTGCATGTTTTACAAGATTTAAAATTTTAAATAGAGGAAAAACAACCTAATAAATTTTGGATTTTTAATGACAAATGATGAAAACTACATGTTTATAGTTTATACTATTGCGAGCATACAATATCACCTAGTGCCAAATCTCCAGCTTTGCTTTGACAAAGTGACCATTCTTTGTCTTGGGTAATCTACCGCCTGTTGTTCTTTTTTTTATTTTCAGTGGCTGGTTATGTACATACATAGATAACTGAGAAAACAAACAGGTGTACAAGTATTTAGAATCTTTGGCAATTACTAACTGATAATTGAATCACAGACTCTGATTCAGAATCGTGGGTTACTAGTTACGAGTAACAAGTTAAAATAGTCTATAATATTATATGTATATGTATAAGAGTATAGAACCTGCATCACCATGTGTGACTTATTTACAAAACTGCAATGTCAAATATAAAATATCCATTATATATGTATGACTTATTATTTATTATGCACCTCTGCGGATATCTACTAGCATGGAGATAACTAGAAGGATGATGTCAGCATCACAAATCCTCCTTATCGCTTATCGCTCATTCAAGGTGTGCATTTCAGTGTGTATTGTACAATACACCGTGCATTGAGCTGTAAACTATAATCGTTTTTTATTCGCAACTACAAAGCCACTTTGTAGTTTCAAATTTCAATAATATTGTGCTGATATATTTTGGTAATGTACTAGAGTATTTTTAATATTTTTAAATGTGTCTCATTTTTTCCACGTGGAAGGCTATTTTATGACTTCAGTTTTTTGTCTCTAATTCTGTAGTAATTAGTAGTTTACATAGCAGTGTACCAAAAAAACTGCATGAAATTATTTTTCTGAGTGTACACGTAGTAGTTTTATGTGCTGTGATTTGTGACTGAGTAATCAATAACCAATAAACAATTTTTCAAAGACGTAAAGCTTTGAAACACAAGTTAATATAGTTTCACATTTAAAAACCTTTTTAATTAAAATTATGACTGTGATCAGCTATTGTAAAATGTAAAACAAATCTATTCTATGTATTTTGTTCGATTTATAGGCAAAGTAAAATTTGACAACTATATTTAACATCAAATATCGACAAGGGCTTGAATAAAGTGAAACATTTATAGAAGAGCGTGCAAAATCCAAGAAATAAAATTAATTGGATTGCTTTCGTTTCATCACAAGTATTCAACAAGACAGATATTTCCTATTTCTGCAATTCACTTCTCTGGAAATTTGTTTATAGATATTTCCTAGTATTTTTTAAATTTTGGCTAAAAACATGGACTGATCTGTATAATATAAGCGTTGTTTATCTAAATTGCTATTTTGTGTTGGTTGCAGGTAAAAGAGAAGGCCGTTCAATGATCAGTAGAAATTGATTATTTGTTGTTTTTGGTGAATTCAGATTGAACATTTTTCAAAATTTCTAAACAAGTGAGTTTAAACATTTACCAACAGAAAATTTTAACTAATTTCTTACCGTTGTACTTCCATCCGAAAGAAAAGTACTTACTTAAATAAAAAATTACAATATACAGTTATATCTAAGCTTCAAGCTAATGGTGTTTTATGCCTTTATTTACTCAGGCAAAATGTCCACTGCCCCCTGCATAATAAAAGCGGAGGATCCAAGAGCGGAATTTTGCAGTGCCTTTTTTTGGTGTGTTGAAGACAAGTATAAAGAGAAAGTAGGAATTTTTTCACCCACAACATATCAAAAGCTCTTTATTGAAACAAGCCAAGCTTTAATTACGGGTGGTTTGTTTCTGCTTGGCTTTGGAACACTAAAATTTGTTGGAGCTGCTGTCAAGAAAGTGGAGAAGGAAATTATAAAACAATGGAACAAAATCAAAGCTTCGCATACTCAGAGAGAGCTACAACTCCAGATTGACAAAACAAGTTCTAAAGATTTTGAATTGAAATTCCGTCAGACCTTTCTCAAGGCTGCTGTCATTTTCTACAACATATTCGAGTTTCAACTCCAAAACATTTACCTAGAGAACGAAGATAAAAGTCTGGACCAACTTGCGGCGTTGAAAAAGATTGGAGAATTTATTGGTGACCGAACCTTTTCCAATCTCACTGAAATTCAAAAACAAGCAAAAAAGGCTTTTAAATTTGATGAGAACATTTTTAAAAAAGGTTCGTCTAATTTTACCAACTGGATAAAAAATGAAAAATTAATTTATTTCGTAAATTCTAATGATCCTAAAAACTTGTCTGAATGTCAAATATTTTACAACACTCTACCTGTATTTTATCGAGAAGAGAATAACGAAGAAAAATTATGGATGATAGAGGGAGATTCGGAAACATTTTGCAAAAATTACGAAGGGGATGTGAATTATCTTCGACGTCCTTTAAAATTTGAGTGGGACACATTTGAGGAGAGTAATGCCACAAAAGTAAATGTTGGAGTTGAAAAAATTTCCATCTACAAATGGCCATCAGTGGAAATCGATGAATTGCTGAGAGAAATTGAGTTGCACTATTCTACTCGAGAAATTCAGCAGGCTGTCCAGGTGAATGAAATCCATGCGGATGTAAAACAACTTTTAGCTAAAAATGTTCATGCAGAAGGAATGAAAGTCGTTAGAAAGTTCAACAACATTGAGAAGGATTTGTACTCGAATTTAATGAAACCAAAACTTGCCGAATCCCTTCACAATGCCATTGAAAAGGCGGATGCGGAAAAACAAGCTGCTAAAATTCAGGAAAAAATGGTATTAGTTCATGGATTGGGTGGAGTTGGGAAAAGTTCAATTGCCAGGTGGTTTGCAACTCAACAAAGTGACAAAAATGTGTGGTGGATAGATGCGGAGACGTCTGACAGCATCCAAGGCAGCTTCTATCAATTTGCCCAATGTCTGCAAATTGAGAGTAAAATAACCGGAAACAATCATAGCGATGGACAAAGATTTGCTGAAGACGTATTTAACCACATATTTTCACATAGCATCAAAGGCGTTCTTCTTATCTACGACAATGCAAATCAAATGAACTCGAATGAAAATGATCGTGCCTTTGGGATTTCGGATTATCTCCCAAAAATAACACCTACTACTGAATTATCCTTGCTACCCGTAATTCTCATTACTTCTCAGTGGTCTAAGTGGAAAATTCCCGAAGCACAAATCCTTCCCCCAGTTGTTTCTTGGGAGGAAGAAATGACAATCAATTTCCTCAAAACCCGATTTAATGCGTACAAGCCGGACTTGTGCAGCTTTGAAGAGTTTCCAGGGTCAGATTTAGAAAAAAGCATGAAGCACCTTCACAATCATTTAGATGGTTTTCCCCTAGCAACGGCGATAGTTGCATCTAACATAGCAGATGAGCTTGAAGATAAAGAAGAGAGTAAGTGTGATGAAAATGTATGTCAATCGCCGATTGCCAATGTCCGACAAAGTCTTTGTTTGCTCATCCGAGAAAAATGTGACGTGGATTTCAAAGAGCCGAGTAGCCAAACATTCTGCACTGATGACAGCTTTGACTACAAACACACAATGAAAACGGTTTGGACCAGTACAATAAATCGATTGAGGGGAAAGGATGAGGAAAAATACCAACTGGCACTTAAGCTCCTGGGCATCATGGCTTTTATTCCCATTGATGGAATCTCTCTTGCAAGGCTATATTTCACTCTCTATCCGCAGCCCTTGACCACTGAGGTGAAAACTGGGTTTAGAACATCTCGGAAATTTGAAAAGATGGAGCTGGCATTAAAAAATCTAGAGAAACTTTCTCTTCTAGAAATTGTTGGTGGTCCCAAGAACAATGAAATTTTTGATGATGACTATCGGTTCCTTCTAGGTCAAGTTCAAAAAATACAAATACACAGACTAGTTCAGCAAAGAATGAGAGACTATGTAAGACAGGATAGTGCAAACAAGGCAGAGCCCCTGCTCCTTGTAGCGGAATTTGTAATCCAATACGCACATCGTTCGACATTTAATTATGAACAATGGAGAATGCTCAAGGATTTGTACGACTTTCAATGGCCAGGAAAGACGTACGAGCAGTTTATGACTATACTAGCTCAACACCGCTTTCTAATATCATTCCTCGATGATCACCCTTGGATCAAAAAATATTTAAAGGCTTTGAAGAATGTCCTTGACCAACGCCCTGATGTAGATATTGAATATTCCAACTTTTGCGATTTGGCTCTTCTTCATTACAAACTCAGGGATGAACGTTTTAAAAGAGTTGCCGAGCAACAAAGTATTGCTGCTGATTCGGGAAAACTACTATGGGTTTTAGATCAACTACAACAACACTGGAAAAATCATTCCTTTTTCTACTTTGGCTTGAATTGTTTATTGTCCTTTCACCAAGTGGCTTTCAGGGAGGTAAGTTGATTAGATGTTAAATGTTGTTTAAATTCATATCCATAATCATTCTGTAATCGTTGCCACTATAATATACAATGTACAGTCAAGCACCAAATACCTTTGATTTATACGTTGTACTGGTGTAAATATTTTTTAGGAAGCAAAATCAAAAACAATTTCATGGCTCAGTACATTTTTTACGACTGTTTTGGAGAATAAAAGTTGCCTTCCTCTTTTGTTTGAATGTAAACTATTGATGCAGCTGGCTGAGAATGTTGGGGCATCAATTAAGGATCGCAAGAAGTTTCTCACTCAGACAGCTCAAGCAATAAGTGGCTTAGATTTCAAAACTGAAGCTTCCTTTCCACATGGTAAAAGTATTACCGACCTTCAGAGACAATACTTTGAGGTAATAAGTATTTCAATTCATTTAATTGCGTCCATTTTCCGACATTAAAAACAGTAGAAAACAAAAGTTGTGGATGTACTTTGCAAAAAACAAACTTTTCTCTGTTGCCTTCTGTCCACTCCTGATGATTTAACTTTAAATTTGTACTTTCACAAGGCTCTTCGTTATGTTGACCCAGAGTATTCAACACTTTTAAAGGACAAGAACAAAATGGACATTCTTTTCACATTTTTCTCTAACAACGTCACGTGCTTCGTTAAACCCCATGATTATAAAATATCTTCACGCCTGAGCATGATTTTGGGCAAGTGAAAAATTTTGACATTATGTGACATACATTTTCTGATTTAAATAATATCAAGCACAAAAAGACAACTCTGAGTTTCAAAAAAGTTTTATTCCCTAATTGCATTGTATAATTTCAGGTATTTTTCGCCAAATGACATGTTACGAGGATTTTGCAGATTCCGCCTTCAAGTCTTCAAAGTTCATGAAGAATTTCGAACATCTTTTAGAACGGGGATGTAATGAAACGTATCCGGTAGGCAAACTAGATCCCGAGGATGGGATTTACTCAGATGAACTGAGCAAGGTAACATATTTATCAGCTCCTAATTTTCGGCGTTAGTTTAAGAAAATAAGGGTAGAGAAATTTTCAAAGTTTACAACTATTGGTTTTGCTAATGGTAAATGGTAAATGATAAAAATTAATCTTTAGGTTCATTTGCCGACGCTCGTTCTGGGATTTTTGCTTTTTGGCCACTTTGACCAACCTCAAGCTCCTGAGATACAAAGGACATTTAAAAAATTTGTCAAGGCAGTTGAAAAATTTTCCAAACAACTTTTGGATTTTTTAACAACTAAGAAGATACATGCACAAGACATCTATTTGCCGGTTTTACTGCTCCCGTAAGAATACCTAGTAACTAGAATAATTTTCTTTATTTTGCCTGCAACTTTGAAGTAAAATTCTGTTACACTTGTCCCTATATCTACTAATTTAATTTCGACTGACTTTTACAATCTATGATAATATGGAATCGTTTTCAAAATTTAGTTTTAGTAGTAGGTCTGACACACTTAAAGGAAGCCAAATTCTGGAAACATTTGTGAACGTTTACAACGAAAGCAAAATCGCTAAGGGAGCAGTGTATTTGGCGGATCTTATAAGAGAAATCAAGGAGGCAAAATTAGGGCAGGGGTGTGTTCTTTCTGGTAACTTAATCAATCATCATTTGACCTCCTTACATTATTTTCCATTTCAAATTTCAAATGTTTCACATTGTCTCTCTTACAGTCAATGGGAAAATCTATACCAGAGAAATGAAACGCCATGTCAACCCAAACTACCTACTTGAAAGCCATTTTCCATTATAGTCAACAGAGTTTTTATGTACAGAGACGAATTATTTTACACTTTATACAAGTAAAAGCAAAACAAGTTGTGTGCATTTCCAATTTATGGTAAATGGTGAACATAAAATATATCTATTTAAAACGATCTACGTAGTTGGATCATACAAAATACAAAATATTGAAAAAAGACTGATAATAAAGTGTATACTGTTAAGAAAGTATGAATATTCCCCAAATTGAGAAATTTGACTCTCCAGCCCGTTCTTTTTTTTGTGTACTATGAAGCATTTCACGGGAATTATTTGTGAATTTTATCTACTTTGAAATGGGCCGTAATTTGTATGCATGTATTTCAAATTTTTAGTTGCTCCCTTCAGGATATGAAAATGAACATGAGACGCCAGCTACAACTTTCTCCATAAAGGTGAAAATTTTAGCCGAATTCATTATGGAACATTTGACAAAAAGCTCAATGTCTTGCACAATTTTAGGAACCTTGGAGAATCTCTCTCGTATTTCAATTTACAGTGCCAGCTAAGCTGTAAATAATTTCAGAGTTGTAAAATTCAAGGAGAAAGTCTGCCATGTGTTTTCACTGTGAGAGAAACTATGAAATTGGTGGTAGCAAAAAGTACATACATAAATACAACCCCAATCACGTGGATATGTATACATAATTTTACTAATTTTAACTTTACACACGATGCAGCATGCAGAACAATAGAGTCATGTGTAATGTGTCATGCATTTTAAATTGAAACTACGCGTGGTAAATTCATTTATTCATAGGAATTTCTCCAACTTTGTAATTTGTAGACACAAAAAATATGAAAACCCGATAGATAAAAATATGTAAATTTATTATCCAAAATCCAAATTATTTTGTAAATATTTGTATAAAATATCAGACTCGTCATTTTTCACCAGAGTAAATAAACACTAGACAAAAATTTTCAATAGAATGAGTAAGAAAAGAATTGGAGAAAGTAAACATGTGTATAAAGTATAAAGTCATTACATAGAATTAACAAATTAATAGTTTATGAAAGATTAATTAGTGGTCAATATTTCCTAGCGGTTTTGTATTTGAATTGTGGAATAAATACTCAACTTTTGTTTTCATTTCATCCAACATTCAAGTAATATTTTTATGCATTAGTTATTAGTTGTCTTGTGTGATTTTGTCATGGATCATGGAAATGTGACGAGTAGACTGACGACTTGATCAACCACGAAATTAGCAAAATTTAATGTGGATTGTCTCTCCATCGTGTGAAAACTGCCAATTTTCACCCCCACATTCCGAATTCTCCCCATTTCCCAGTTCATTTCAGCCAAAAAACTGCTCGCTCTGCATGAGGATCTATCGATATGTTGAGTCAAGTTTGAGTTGGAGTTGGAACCAGAACCGGAATCGGAATCGGAGTTGAAGACGGAATGTTGAGCTGTGAGCAGGAATTCATTTTTCAACTCTTCCATTTTCTCCGGGATGGAAAAGGCATGTCCGTACATGATTGCATAGACCATCGTGACGGAAAGGCCGCTGTAGGCAACGAAAAGGGCGAGAAATGGATAATTTTCAAAATGTCGAATCGCAAAAAAAGTAAAAAAGGATGCATGTGCTTAGGGAGGTAAGTTTCCAGGCAAAAATACAATAAGGGTAACATCGATTGAAGAGCTCGATTAAAACGACGAGCTCTTTCATCTCATCTAAAATCTGACGGAGAATCCACATTTGCGTTTTGGTGTTGAGGTTTTGTGGTCGGTGGTTTTGATTCTGAGCTGAGCGAGTTTGAAATTTTTCCTTCACCATTCTACACAGTTAAAATAATAAATGGCAAATTACATTTTATGAACAAGTTCCACATCCCACACTCCATTAATTACAAATTATTACTATATTTAAAATTTATTAAGATTTGAGATTGACAAGGACCTGAGTTGAAGAAATAGCCGCTGGAATTGGAGCTGACATTTACTGAAGAAAGTGATTTGAAGAAAAGTTGAGAAATAGCAGTTAAAAAGGAAGAGGGAGAGAAATAATGTTTCTACGGCCAAAAGAATGCAGAAACTGGGTAGATTTTGGTACTCGTGAGGAAGAGATGAATACAAGAGTTGCGATCGAGTCGGGTCAATAGCCAAAAAAACGGCTGCAAAAGGTCCTGACCCCACTATTGTAAAAGGTTGTACCCGGGAAAACAATTCAACTAGAGGATATTGCGGAGGCCAAGTGAACAACGGGCGAACTCTGGAACTGGATCTGGATCTGGATTTGGGTCTGGCATTTTTTGAGGTCTCTGAATCTGGATCTGGATCTTGATTTGAAGTTTGCGCTAGAACAGATATTGCGTCTTTTTTATTTAGGAGATACGAGATAAAAATTTGATGTAATTAAAAGTCGATTCAATTTTATATACCTTGAGCTCCTTTCCGCTTAACCTTGATTATTTCCACTCCCAACTTTTGTTCCTTATCTTCATCCATCAATTTTTGTACAGGATTTTCACGTTCCACAAAAAGCTGATTGAAAATCATAACCAATTCTTTAGGACTCTTAATAAAAAGTACAAATGCAATGTAGTAAAAGACAACATAAAAGAGAGTGAGGGGAAAATGAACTACGAAATGATCCCATTGGAAATATTTTTCTGGCTCGAGAATCGCTGACTGAATCAGTCTCCAACTCATGTAAAACCAATGGAGAATTCCGAGGCAGGTCAAAGTTTTCCACAGGAGAACTCGGATTCTACTCGTCTGCCTCTGAATTTGGATCCGAATTTTCCCCGGTGCTGGTGCCCGTGTCTCGTGTATTTCAATGGGTAAAATATTTACGAAGGATAAAACTTTTATAGCCTTAAAATTCCATTCATTTTCTTCCAGGGTCAACATTTCACGGTCCAATGTTTTCCTTTTGGTTGTTTGCTTCTAATTTTCAGTAAAAAAATTATTTACATTCAGTTTTAATTCAAAGTATAATCAAAATAATTATTATTATTACACTTTTCACTGTTCACCTTTCACCTTGACGCTTGACACTTGATACTTGACTTTTTTGCTAAAACAAAACAAAACTAAAACTGGCTGTGAATGTTTGAAACTATACCTTTTAAAACTTGAAGTATTCCAAATTCCAATCTTGGTTTGTCTGTATTTTTGCTCGCTGGCTGCTTTTCAACAATGACTAAAATATTCCAAACTGTTTTTTTGTATCTGTCTGGTGTTCGATGTTCGGCTTAGTTAGAGCTGAGAGGAATTAAACTGTACACTGTATACTGCACATTGAACTGAAAGTCGAGCCTTGTTTTCATTGAAGTTTGAACCGAGTTGAGGAATGACGGAAAGTGGATATGCTCAAAATATTATATAAAACATAAGTACATTGTATATTGTATATTGTATAATATTGGTCTCTTGCTTTCATCGGACTTGTTGACAAATATCTCAACTGGATTCATGCATATATTTATCATTCTAGATTGGACTGTAATTAATAATTAAATCCCTCATCAACTTTTCATTCGTTCTCCATTCACATTTCTCAATTCGCAAGACATGGAGTATCCAGTATTGAGTATCGAGTTACAGCCAGAACATGTAAACATTTATAAAGACGTAAGAGTGGGATGTCGGATGTTGGATAATCGTATATGATGTATCGTATTGTATTTGCGCATGGAACTAAATACTCAAGTTACCCGCAACTATTATTAACAAGCCATTTCATGACATTGCAAATGGTTAATCTATTTCTTCAAATTTTCTGTTTTTCATGTTTGTATTTTGTATTCTTTGTGTATTGTGTATACAATATGCAATGCCAATTGTAAATATGTAGTTTATAATTTATAATGTATTACTTGTCTACATTATTGCTAAATGCTGGTTGATAAAAACAAAGGATGCATCTTAGAATTGAAACTTGCGCAGGAGGGAGAAAATCCTTTCTGTTACGTTATTCATCCTGAATTTATCCTAAATCTAGTTTCTAGTTTATTCCTGATATTTTCAGCATGAAATGCACGTAGATGCATAATGCATGTGCACAATATAATGTACATAGATACATGATAAGCCGTTTTAAACGGACACTCTGAATTTTAAATAGAAAATGACGTTTGAATGTTATTTTACAATATGCTTAAAGCTTAGAGCTGAGACACATTATACATTAGACATTAGACGCATAAATTATCTCAGAGGTCTGTGTGTGTTCGTCATGCCTCATGCTCAACTCTGAGAAGTGGGTAAAGAAATGATGATGATTGTTCAATCATATTCCTATTCCTATTTGTATTTATGCCATAATTAACTGTACATTACCGTAATATTATCCAAGTCGCACTTACCACCAAAATACTGGGTTTTTTTCTGTGCAAACGTATTTTGTAGACTTTTGTATCCATTATCCACTTTTGACTTTTGACTACTGACTATCGAATGTCGAGTGTCGAATGTTGTTGAGATTTGCAATTCTTTGAGCTTCACGTTTTGAGTTTTGAGGTGTCAGAAAAATTAAAGTAGAAAGACAATACAGATTCTTCCTTCTGACGATTTTAAATCTGAAAACGGTTAAGTGTAAAGAGTCAAGTAAAATAAAATCCTACGGTCGGCAGTCTACAGCTTACAGTACAAAGTACAATGTACAATTAGCTATGAACCATTAGGCGGACATACATTATATATGGATTGTCAAAAATCGTACCACTGGACCAAATCCATCTTATTTTTGTTTAAAATACTAAAATAATTGATAAATTGATAAAAAAGGATTATTTAAGAATAAACAAGTGACTCTCAACAGATTACACAAAAGAGAAAAGACTTATGGGGAAAATGACATTTCAACTACAAAGTGGTGTGTGTACTTTATCACTAGTTATTTTCGTCTCATTCATCATCATCTCTTTAAAAACAGTGGATTGTGCCAATACTCAGCTTGTGAAGGACAATACTAGAGAAAAAACCATTGGGATTTTACAAAGAAAAATTGCCAGTGGTAGTGACGCTGGCGGTGGAATCGCAAGTTTTTTCAGTGACTTGTTAAATTTTGATACCGACTCTGTTTATGAAATCAATTCGGATTTAATGTGGCTCCCTGTCCCAGCCAAAGTAACTAAATACTTTCCACTATTCTTGGCCGTCACGATATTTCCAGTGATTGCAATCCCCCTGGGTGCGATTGCGTGGTGGATCATCACATCTCCAGTATCCTTTTAAGTCGCCCTTGTTTGTAATTTATAAATGTGTTGCTCTTGTCTATTGTCTGGATTTGAAGGGGGTTTCGTGCCAAGCGGTAATCTACAATAATGACTAGTTCAAAGGGACTGAATTATATTGACAAGTGGCGTCGTAAACCAACAACAAATTTCAAGTATTGCTTTGACTGATCAACGTTTTTCCGATATAGATGATCAAAGAAACGACCATGTTAATAAAATCATATAAATCTTTTCATCCTGTTGATCCTTGATTTTCATGATGATGAATGATAATTGTATCTTAAAATGATGTATATGCAATAATCAATCAAATTTGAAGAGCATGAAATAATAAAGTAAAAAAAGGATGGGAAATTAATGTTATTTTGTTTGTTTGGAAACATTTTATCCATTACATTTTATTTTTACGATTTATAATTCACAAAATCATCATTGAATGTGTTGGTTAAGCTCATTTTCCGCCACATGAAGGCGGGTAATATAACGGCTAGTGTCAAAAGTCAAAATATCATCTATATTGAGTATTCATCTGCTGCCAAATGAATACTCGTTACTCATGTCTCATATCATTTTTTTTGTCAACATAAATCATAAAGAAAGAAGTCGATGTGACATATGATGACAATAAATGACATTTTATGACGCTTTATTGGTAATTAAACACATTTCAATTTCTTTGCGGCGATCCTAATTCATATAAAGTGTCCATTGGCGACTGATCCAAAGAGGTTTTTCCTGGTGTGTGTCGTGTAATGTTTAATGTGTAATGTGTAATGCGTCGCTTTTGACTCCCTTTACATTTTACATGTACAATGTACGTTGTACATGCAAACACACACGTGCATTGGATTTAATTAGTCCATTTGTCGTTTTATTACCAGCCGGTCAGGAATCACAACTGTCTAAAGTAATTAAATATAGTCATTAATTGTCAATTGCCACTTTGTTTAGCGGATTTGGGTGGGAGATGAAAGGAACTTTTAAACATTTGCGGCCTTTAATTGCCCATTGATATGGCGTTCATGATGACTTTGATGAGCATGTGACTTTCTAATCGATTACATGGGCCCATTATTCCAGTTAATTGTCAGCACGTACAAGTCAATAAATGACGGGTATTTTCTCATTAACAATATCAGAACGCCAAAAGGTTGGAAAGTCGAAACTTAACTTTAGGAAAATGAAGTATTTTTACTTCATTGCCCTTTTTTCTACCCTTCTTTACGGCCCGTCCACGACCGCCCAAGAAATTATCGACGTTGACAACTCGGTAAAAACTGAACTTACCCATGAAACAATTTCCCTCCCACAAGCTCAGGAATTGTGCCGGCTGGTTCATGAGAGCCGAATCCAAACCCCCCACATTTATTTGTGGGTTCAAGTCAAATCCAATTCCAAATCCACTCAACAACCTGAACAACAACAAGAGGCCACTTTGACACCTGGGTGCTTCAATTTCAAGTACGTGGGATGTGGTAAGTCATTTTTCTAGCAATTTTTAGTTATTCGTGATTTTTCATCAGTTTCATTTTTCCAATAATGTTTGTCCCTTTTGACGGGGACAATAGAACATTTAATAATAATTGAATTTCCCCGTGGAAGAGCTTCCAAACTCGTTTTTGAGCTCTCATATAATTAACACGTAAATACCATGGAAACTAAAACGAGATTGGAAGCTCTTCCACGGGGAAATTCAATTATTATTATTAGAAGAAAAAAAAGTAAACTTTTATGACATTTTTGAATTTGCAGAGGGTAAGCCACAATATCCAATTTCCGACTCGTGTGGCTTTTTTACGGCGGTTCCCGAAAAGGAATGTTCTTCAACCGACGGATCCGGAAGATCTCGTCGTTCCACTTCCAGCCAACAAAAAATCACATTAAGTCACGGACAAGCCGTGCAATTGTGCACCTCCATACAAAACCTCCCCGAAGACACTCCCTTCCAAGTCCAGTACGTGCCGATAAAGGTGAGTTTAGACGCACAAGTGACTTCAGAACACCTATCCGATGAGTGTGTCAAGTGGACCAATGAACCATGTGGTGAGACAATGATTATAATCATAAAATTATAAAATTATCTCCTATGCTTCATTTCTTGTTTAGCTCTGTACAGGGTATAGTGTACAAGCAATTTACAAATCCTTGATCTATATAATAAACTAGCTAATAATTAATTCCATGTCCCCATGTATAAATTTAAATGTAATTTATACTTTATACAGCTCAGGAAAATGAATCAGGAACAAAAGAATGTAAAAAGTGGAAGCTAAAAATCAGATCGACCCCAAAATGCTCCCATTACACCGATTTCTATAAGCAATTCAACTCCAGCCAAATAGCAAGTGAGCACTGAAATTTTATTCCATAAATATTATATTATACTCATACCTCATACATACCTAACAAATGAGATAGTAACACAACTTTTAATTTTTAATACGACATTACTCATTTGTTCTTGTTTTTTCATACAGGATTCCCAAATCCAATGGAACAAAAAACTGATTTCATTATGAGTCAGGAACTGAAGCAAGAGGTTTGTTCTTTGTTCTCGTTATGTTCCGTTGTGTTTTGTTTTATTTTTTAAAATGGCATATTATTATCATAAATGTTTTTGGGATTACCGTTTTGTCATTTATTCAAACTACTTGAATCATGAACTTTGTGCTTTTGTAGTTTGTAGTTCAAGGTTGACATTTGGTATCAGAACAATTGACAATAGCCTTTTGAAATGATTGATTATTGGACTATATTATTTGTATTAGAATTTATAATTTAAAACGTGTCTTTTCCCTGTCACAGGACCTTGCCATGGGTGTGAACAATTTCTTCTCAGACAGCATTGAATGTACTCGGGAGAGTCTGGCAGTGAGCTGCAAAATTGTCAAAAAAGGAACGGGTGACAGGTCAAAGAGGGCAGCAGGAGCATCCACAGCTCAAACTCCTGTTTCCCGTGTCAAACGGCTATGTTGCGGTATCGGCTGGTGTGGAGCGTGTGGTAAGGAATTTTAGATTTTTACATTGAACATTTGATATTAATATTTGATGGTCATTTTTTCAACTCAAATTCACAATAATTATTATTGTAATGACAATTGGTCCAATGTCAGCTTTATCTTCCACATTCAAAATTCAAAGTAACTCTTATGAATAATCCCTGATATTTTTTTTCCGGAATCGGGAATTTTAGGAAAGCCTCGGTTTTTCGGTTCCCGCCAACTTTGTGACTGCTCCAATGACACTGATGACTATTGTCAGAATTATGGTGCCTGTGATGTTCACGAATACCCTAGCGGGTGCTATGGAAACTGTTTGTATTGAAGACTGACGATGAGCTGTCTTTTGACATGAAATAAAAAGAATTGATGGATCCATTTTGTTATGATGGTCACATGGTCACATACAGTTGGCCTGTGCCAGTATTCAATTCTCAATCCTCTGAATGCAATATCTTCAAAAGAAATACCACAGGGGACATTCATATATTCTATTCTGAAACTTGAATAAAAATGGTTTTACTTTACTTTACTTAAAAGCACTGAGACAAAAAAAAAGAGTTATCAGTACAAAGTACACTATGCACTGAAATAATTGCCCATAATATCCATAACATTGCCATAATATCCATAACATTGCCATCATATAATCCGCTTTTCGTCATTAAAAAGATCCTCACGAACAAACACATAATAACTCGTTTTTGTTTCCATGGTAACTTTACATTTCAAATATGGGAACAGGACAACGAGAAATGTGATGTGTGATGTGTGATTGTTCTTTGCGATCGTTCACTCGTCTTTGAATTTTGAATAGGCCAATCAAATACCCAACGCATCAAGGCATTTTTGATTATATTTTATTATATTATTTTTATTTGTGGTTTCATTTATGGGCAAGAACATGAACAATACTTTTTCCATCCTAACATAACATGGACATTCCAAATTCCAAACTCTAAGCTCCAAACAGAATTTAATCAATTTACATGAAATTCGTTACATTTTCTTGACTCTTGACATCACAAAACTTTGAATATTAATTTATGCGGTATGATTATTGTATTATAAATTATGAGCGTCTTGTCGACTCACACGATTGACTTTAACTAGTAAATTCTTTCAAGCCAAGCTTCCAATATAATAAATAATAAATAATACACAAAATTGGTTACATATTTACAATAAAATGGTTTCATTTGAGATTAGAGTCATAAATTACAAAATACAAAACACAAATAAACAAATTGTATTCATTTCCGCTCAGATTTCTTTTCAGCTAAAAAAGGCATGGTGCAATTTACAATGCTATGAACACAAAAAAACAGTATTCTTTGTTTCACGTTTAGAATAATTAATATTTTTGCTCGCCTCAAAATTTTAAATTTAAGATTGTGATTCAATGTAGGACGAACCCGTAGCAACAAATTTTTTAAAGTTTTTAAATACAAAATTGTGAGCTCCTGAGGACTCGGAGAAATCTGATATAATTTTTTTCAGAATCTCCACCTTTC
>JAQGBH010004302.1:0-17224 GCA_034698265.1 Sminthurinus aureus | reverse complement strand
TATTTAATAAAAATATCAAAAAAATTTTACGAATTTTGTTGTTCAAGTCCATGTGAATCGAAACCCAACTTACTCATTTACATTATCCAACAACATATCATAGATCATGATGACATAAAATAATTAATCAAGGAAGTACAAAAAAAGTTAGTTTAGTTTTTAGTTGACTAAAAAAATTGAGAAAAAATTTAGTTTTAGTTTTTAGTTGACTAAAAAAATTAGAGAAAAAATTTAGTTTTAGTTTTTAGTTGACTAAAAAAATTAGAGAAAAAATTTAGTTTAGTTTTTAGTTGACTAAAAAAAATTTTGAAAAAAAATTAGTTTAGTTTTAGTTTTAGTTGACGAAAAAACTTTTTTGGGAAAAATTAGTTTAGTTTTAGTTTAGTTGGAAACCAAATGGACATCACTGGTTTCGTAGTCTTACAATGCCCCACTGTGCACAGCCGGACGGACACGAGGAAAACAATAGTCTGCTTCGCATCCTAAAAACGACCCAGGTGAGAATTAGGTGTAAACTTGTCGGAAAGATTATTATTGGTTCAAAAAACTTTCCGAATGATTTTTAGTTTTTATTGGTACAAATCGTTCACAAATCTTTTTGGACCAATGAAAATTACTTGGTAGTTGGTACTCCAAACCAAAAACTAATGTTTTTGGTTGGTTCAATGCTTCATTTACGTTGACACCTAAATCTCGAAATTATCACCTGGACTATTATCATTGGACCAAAAAAAATTCCGAATCATTTTTGTTTTGTTGGTACAAAACGGTCAGAATACCTTTTTTCTGGTTCAAAAAATTATGACGGTTTTATTGGACAATAGAACCGCGACCAAGAGATTTTTCTCATGGATTGAGAATACTCAATTAACAAACGAAACAAAACCCATGGAAACAGGAATTAAAATTGATATTGGGAAAAAACTCGATGTTCGTTCAGGATTTCACATCAAGCCGACCGCAATTCTGCCTGTGCTGTTAAACTCCTTTTATGTCATGTGTACTCTTTGGGTCGAGGGGTATAATTTTTTCGACACACTTGCTTTCAAATTTAAAATTACCAGCGATCATGGTATAACTGTAAATACAGTTAAAGTTTCACTGACCTGCAGTCAGTGTATAGTTTCCAAAGTGCATCAAGAATTTTGTAATTTTTTGAAGTGAATTGGTCGATTTTGCTGTACATTTGTCTTGTCGTTTTTATTGATGACAAAATTCTGTATTTTTTAGTGTAGTTTATCTCTGATCGCCACCGAATTCACGGTCCAAAAGGCGAACAACCTTCGACTGTAACATATATTATAACATAAGTAGAAAATGAGCCATTTGCAGTTTTTACAGACTGTAGTGCAGGCGATAGTATGGACCGCTAAAAGGCTCCCACGCGGTTCTTTAATGAACGTTTTGTTACAACGCTTTTAAAAACTAAGTTTGAGTAAACGATGTTCATTATACTTCACAGTTCGCAATTCACATTCCGGGTACAGGTCCTGTCCTTACCGAGGTATATGGCAGCCTTGTCCCTGTCTCTGCTGCAGCTGCTGCAAAGATCCACTGAAATGTGGGTGTGTCATTATCGGTGTTATAATTCTGGTAAGTTTGAACCGTAGAGTATAATATGCGGTATCTATTTTAGACATAAAGTTTATAAGAAATAGAGGGAGCGTGACCATATAGCCAGGCGAAAAATTTCTGTTTCATATACTCTCAAATCAGAACCGCATAATAGTTTAGTTTACCAAGGATACTTCTATATATAGATACAAAACTCTTGATTTCCTTGTAGAAAATCTCTTTTGTACGATAACCATGTAGATGCCGTGAGTGTACACTTATTCACTAGTCACTCAAAAAATTTTAGTTCACATTTGCATTATAATAAAAAATAACTTTCTGCTAAACTTGTTTAGAAATCGTTATAATTTTACTATCCGCGTACTCAGGCCGAATTTAGAACGAGAATGAAGGTAGGTATGGATAGGTTTAAACACTTTTTTTCTTGAAAATGATGGTGCGCAGGTACAAAAGCATGGTTCTGTAGTTTAGTATTGCATATACATACAGGGTATTTCCGTTAATTTTACGGGTGTTTGAGCGGCCGTAACTCATTGAAGGAGTGGCGGATTTTCACAAATTTGGACTTTATCAAATAGCCAACATCATGGGCCGTCGTTTGAGCTAAAGAACCCATTCGTAACTGTCCGCGTTCAGGAGTTATGGCGCTTCGCCCAAAAAACACTCCAGCTAGAAATTACGTTGGGGGTGTTTTGGGTGTTAGTGGTCGTTTTTTCGTAAAAAGGGTCCCACTAAGTTCATATTGAGCTCATTTTTTCAGAAATTTATTGCGGAGCTCAGATTGGTACGGACCATAACAAAATTCCTCCGGGTTCGCTCACACCAGCAAAAAAAAATGCAGCGGAAACGGGAAAAAACAGGTCAACTACAAAATTTCCCCCCAAATCAGGTGTTTTTCAACGGCGTTTCCGGGAAAACTTTTTCCCAGTAAAATCCGGACCAGAGTGGATGCCCACTATCTTTACACGTCGCTTGAACCCAAGAACGATGAAATCGGATTTTTGTGAATGTTGTGGTATTTTCCGCGGAGCATGTCAATAATCTTTATTCATGCTGAAAATGAAAAACTAAACTTTTTTGACATGCTCCACGGAAAATGCTGTCAAATCCATAAAAGTTGTCCCATTTCAACGTTCTTGGACTCCAGCGACTCGAAATATATGCAGGCATCATGTCTAGTCTGGATTTTATCTAGAAAAATTTTCCCCGGAAATGTCGTTCAAACTCCTGAGGAATTTCCGGATTTTGTTCCGGAGGACCAAAAAATCACGAAATCGGATTTTCTTGTGATCGTCTGATTCAGATATGTTAGCGGCACTCTTTAGGCGTCGATTGAGTCCAACATCATCAAGATCGGATGACTTTTGCGGGTTTGCCAACATTTCCCGCGGAGCATGTTGAAAATCCAAAATTTCACAATGATGATTTTTAACATGGCTCCGGAAAAAAGTCACAACTTCCGTAAAAGTCATCGGATCTTCACGATATTAGACTCAATCGACACCTAAAGAGTGCAGATAACACGTCTGGAGCGGACATTTTTGAGAAATTCCGATTTCATTGGTTTTTGGTCATCCGGAGTAAAGTCCGCCAAATCCTCAGGAGTCGTTATGCCGGTTCAGAAATGCTAACTTGCGCTAAGATCCGACAACGGGTACTACATTTATGACTCTTGGCCCAAGTCAAGTTGATTCCACGGAAATAATCATTATTCCAGAAATCTGCAATTTTTTAGTACTTCGCTCATGTCAACAGTCATAAAAGAAGTACTCGTTGTCGGATCTTTACGTGAGTTAGCAATTCTGAACTGGGATAAACCAGAGCACATATCCAATTTTTTTCAGAGTTTTAGCTGCGGGAACACGGATTTCCCGCAGTGACGCCAGAAAAATCCCCATTTTTTACTCCAGAGGTTTTAAATTCGCACAGATCCAGAGTTCAGAATTTTGTCCCTTTCAGGAATGAGTGGACCACTCTTAACAAGTTGTTTAAGCCCAACATCAATGAAATCCGCCCACGAAAACTTGTTTTATGGTCAACTTCGCGGACGAAGTTGAAATGTGAAAAAAAGGATTTTTCAACAACTGAAAATTTCAGACTTCCTCTGCGCGAGTCATCACCACGAGTGAACTCGTCTGATTCCGGCATCCGGCATGATGAAGCATCTCTTTGCGAGTTGTTTACGTCCTGTACTTTCACCTAACCTGACTTTGAATGCTGTCACTTTATTTTAAGAAACTTGTCGGACACAGTTAACTTGTTTTTATAAAAAATCTTTATAAAACTTGAATAAAAATTTGAAGAGGAATTTTTCCCGATCCAAAATTTAAAAATACATAAAAAGTGTAATACTCTTCAAGTTTTTAGGGGGCACTTTAAATTTATTTTGGGAGGGCACTGCTTGAGGGGGCAAATACTATTGAAAATGGGGGCACTTTTTCATTTTTAGGAGGCAGAATGTATTTATTTCCTATAATAATATATAACTGTTATACACATTCTAAGGCTTGAACGGTTTTTAGTTCGTTTATGACTATCCATGGTTTTTGAAATAATTTAATTTTATGCGATTGCAGTTGGAGATTGTTCCTCTTCTTGCTTGCTGTGTTTACTTTGCAATTTATTTGAACGACAATACTAATATCAAGGAAATTTGGATGAACCGAAATATTTATAGTAAGTGGACGCATAAAATTTTCAGAGATTCGCGAAACAGATCATACATGGAGCGGCGCTGTAATATTCGACGTTGAACGGCTGTAGCTCATAGAAAGAGTGACCGATTTTGACAAATTCGAACTTTATTATATCGGAAGTTTTATTTACTCTCGATAGAGTTAAAAGACGGACCGTATATTTTTAAAGGGAAATTTATAAAGGAAATTCTTTGGTACACCTTGTAGCTCAAACGACTGAACGGATCTTGACGATCTGTACACCAAAAAATAGGTAATGAATGAGAAAATACAATACGTTCTATGAGAATCCTCCACTCCATCATCTTCGAAGTCTAAAATCCATTTCCCCATCCGTATGTACATAATTTCCATTGGATACGAATGAAAATAAACAATCAACAAACAAACAACTAAACAAACTTTCCTCGGAGGGGGAATGGATTTAAACTCCGAAGATGGTGGAGTAGAGGATTCTCATAGAACGTATTGTATTATCTCATTCATTACCTATTTTTTGGTGTACGGACCGTGAAGATCCGTTCAGTCGTTTGAGCGACAAGGTGTACCGAAGAATTCCTTTATAAATTTCCCGTTAAAAATATACGGTCCATCTTAACCAAAGAAATCTTGCCTTGGTGAACTTTCCTGTGGAGTTAAACGGGCTCATTAACCAAAGCGTTTTCTCAAAGAATTTTCTCATTGTTTGTACCAAAATTATAAACCAGCAAGCACCTGAACTTCAAAACTATTAATATTATTAGCTCTTCACCGTTTGCCCACATTGTCACTTTTATCTCCTAATTCAACACCATTTCGCTAGTATTAGCTCCATGTCAACTTGTGAACATGGAAACCTGTTTTTTTTTACTTTTTTCTGGGGAATTTCTGGGCAAGCTACAAAAGTTTACCTTTACACAGAAAACGTCGTTACTTCTAAAAAACTAGAATTTTGAAATTTGAGTGAATGTTTTTGCAGATACAAGAAGTTAAAAGCTAGATGAATGAACCTATAGATTGAAAAGGCCGTGGCCTGATGCCACGGGCGAAATCCTTATACGCGTATATTACGGTTTTGCTATTTGCCTTGGAAAGCTTTGCCACACTTTATATGAAATTTCTATTATTTCTGTCAAAAAATAACATTCAGTGCGATACCCTAAATTGTACAGTTTTTTTCAAGTCTAAATTATATTAGGTATGAGGTAATTTTTTTTAAATTAAACCCCCTATAGGTTTATCAATTGCAATATTTGCCATTTCGATGGTTCTGTTTCTTCTGGAAGGAATTCTCATACTGGTTGGCGTTCTATGTGTAAGTCTGGGCCCTTGATTTTACGTAGGTATGAGGTATCTCAAATCTCAAGCAATTGGCCACAAATACATTGGACACCGTCTACCTTCTATAAAATCCGTATCCGGTGACGTCATTCCGTACGTCACGCTCTAGAGTAATAGCCACTACTCTGGCTAAGAGAAATGGCTTTTACTCTGGCTAAGGGAAATGGCTGTTACTCTGGCTAAGGGAAATGGCTATTACTCTGGCTAAGGGAAATGGCTATTACTCTGACTAAAAACGCTTTAATAAAGGCTTAGAAAAATTCCCCCAGGGTGTAAAAATCACGGGGGAATTGTGCTGTAGTTAATTACAATTAAACGCTTGGATATAAAAATATGATTCCAACTGTAATGAAAGCGTCATTACTCGAAGTTATGTTTAAGAAAAAACCCGAGTTAAAAATGTGAAGTTTTAAAAGTTTAATTGCAAGTTAAAGTGAATGAGCGCTGAGATGATTTTCATCTCGTTTTGAGTCACTGACTTTTGACCTTTACTGTGACCTTACTACTCAACGTAGAAACTTGAAATTTGGTCACAGCATAGATGAAAGTCAGTTCTTTAATGTGTATATGTTGAAAAATCTAAACAAATATAGTAAAGGGGTTAAATTTGTGACTAGCACAATTACCCCCAAAGCGCATTTCCCCCGGTTAACCCTACATTCAATATAATTACTAGTACAAAAAATAGTTATTAATCATATTTTACCAATATTTCTTCATCTGAAAATATAACAGAGAATTTGGACATGTTCCAGTCCACATCGTCAGTATCTTCTCCCCAAATTTGAGATAATAATAATGACACATTATGCTTGCTACCTACTTTCAAGTTCCAGTAATCCAATTTAGATATCATAGACCAAGGTGATTCAATTTTAATGTATTTATCTTCCCTTCGAAACTCATCTATTTTTTCCTCAAGTAACTCTTCAATCAACATATTTGACACTTTTGACTTTTGACACTGAAATTCGAAATAAGTGTAGTAAAATGAAAAAAATACACAAAAAATGGTGACTACTTTACACAGTATTATACAAATATTGAAATGTGTAGATCAGTAATGCACTAAACTTTGAAATTTATTTATTTTATAGCAATCAAAATAATGTAGATGAAAGTTTCATCATGAAACTACAAAATGATTACAAAGTCATCATGTGTGTACTTGTCTGACACATCACAAATCACAAGAGAAAAAAAACGTTTTCAAGCTGAGCAAATTCGTATTTTGACAAAAGTGCGCGCATGATCCACAAAAAAACTGAAAAAATTCAAAGCTTTTTTTTTTTTTTTGCATATGGCGGATATTTTTTTTTGCTTACTTTGAAAAATTACATAAGACGATTTAATTAGAAAAGGACGAAGAAAAAATTCAGTTACCATAAAAATGTCGGCATAAAAAGTTAATAGAGCCGCACAGCACACTAGAATTGTCTTCAATCTTATAATTATATTATGTGGATCATTTAATTTTAATCAAAGCATACCTGGCATCTGGCATATATATAATCTAATCATAAATACGATATAAAATAATGCTTTGTGCATATGGATTTTGAAAATTCTGTGATTAATTTTATTTCCGTACTTTGAACTTTGAATCCATCTCCGGTTTTTGTGAAGTATAATTTTATGCTATTTACAAAAAGTGGATGTGTATACAGTGTGCTTTTGAAGCAAACAAACACACGATAAATACTTAAGTACATATATGAAACGAAAAAATGTCTTTTGTTTATTTGCGGTGTTGTTAATTAACAAGAATTGTTATACTTTTTGGATTTTATTCCCATTTGAAAGTATACATATATACATGTGTAATTTACATGCAAACAATATTTTATATATATATGTACAATTCATAATTCATTCATCAGTATAACACACTTTTGTAGTATATATATACATGCATTCTATTATTTAATGGATTTCACATAATATTCATTTTCATCTTTCATTTTTATTCTGCTTCATTACTATAATATTATACTCCTCAAAATGTTTTGAAAAACAAAAAAGCCCCCATGATTTTAATATTTATACAATGTTTACTCTCACAAGTATTTTCGTATCTCCACTTTTTCTTGACATAAATAATAAATACTTCTGTACATAAAATATTGTTTTTACACAGCATAATATACAATATACATATATATATTTTTATTATCGTTCGTATTATTTGTTTTTATATGTAGGAGATGTATAACATAATTTAGTTTTGCGACTATTCATTCTAAAATATCTATTCTACATTTTCCAATTTCAGGTATTGTGAACTAGAAACTTTATCATTATAAACACAGAATTCATTTTTCCCTTTTCATTATATACTGCATGTCCTTTTACTCAACGACTTATATTATGATAACATTAAAACAGATATTTAAATGTACAAACGATTCAAAAATTGATTAATGATTAATGTTGATTTGTTCACTCAAACATTATTCACTCTTTTTGACTTTTATATACATACAATTCCTATGCATAGTTCGTACACTGTCAATTATACAAATAACAAATAATAACAGAGAAATAAAAGTTAAAATGAGAAGACCGCTTTTATATATTATGTATATCTACAGAATATAATATATTAATATAAAATTCCTCTGAAAATAAATAAAATAAATTAGTAAATATAATGCTGGCGCTTCTTATCAATATTTATATAAGAATTGATCATGTTTTATACGTTGTTTATATGTAGTAAATAAGTTGACAGAAAATATCGTTTTTTTACAAATAATTCTTATTTGTTGAAAATTAATATCCTGGAAACTAGATACACGATAAATAAACTGAATTTTTTGGTAATAAAGCTATTCGTATAATTTATATAGAAAACACACACAATATTATAGAAAAGAAATGACGACATGCATGATTATAACAGTTAATAAAGTAGCAGTTATACCTACTTGTATACATATATAAGTTCAAAACAAAACAAAAAAAACCGAAAAGAAAAAAAAACAGTAATAATAATAAATATTGGGCAAGTTACAAGTGTTAACATATTTCTTATTACCTGTATAATATTTGACGTATAAATGTATGATGTTTATAATTGATTAATTGTTGATAATGTGGTACAGAATACTATACACTGCATTTTGATAAATATGTTCTCTTTGTTTCGCGTTTTCTATTTTTTTTTCCTGTTAAAGAAATACAAAAATAACAATTCATAAACCTACAATAATAATTAATAATGATTATTATTAATATTAATCGTATGTTATGTTGTCTTCATATTTTATTTATATTTTGGTTTTAGGCTATTGTTGGTAGAAACACTACAATTTAAAGGAAGACGTTTAACTGCGCTGCACTTTGAATAAGAACTTTGATTGAAGGCAAAAAAGTTGAAACTGTAAGGAAAATATAACAAAACATTGTGTATTAGATATCTATTTTTTGTGTGTAATACTAATAATAATGGTTTGAATGATATCTATGTAAAATGTAAAATACAGCAACAAGTATAAATGATATATGCATCATAAAGAATGATGAGATTTAGATTAGTATTCGGTTTTTATTATGTTTTCTTTGTATATTATTATAAAATATAAAACAGTAAAAAAAAAACTTACTTTCAGCAAAATTTCCTGCTGTCACCAACTGTGTATGTATACTCAATGCTAATTGGTAATCATGGTTTTTCATAGCTTCAGCAATATTATGAAGAGATGCCAAAGTATTTGCGGACAAAGCATTTTCTCTTAATTTGTCACAGAAAATTTCCATTTTCCTTGCAACATCCTCTAATTTTCTCTTCATTTGAGGAAGAGCAGCTACAGCATAACAATCTGATCTTAATTTTTCAAAAATATCTACAACAACTTGATGCTCCCCTGGAATCGGACCTTTCTGTACTGGTTCGGCTTCTACTGCTGGAGCTGGTTTACTTAGAACTGATGCTGCTGGTGCACTAGGTTGGAAATGAGTGGGAGTTGGTGTAAATGTAGTAGGAGATTGTACGATGGATGGTGTAAACGTTTGTGGAGCTGATGAGGGTGGTGGTGGTTGTATTGGAGATGGAATTAATGGGGACATTTGACTTGTTTGTTGTTGTAGTGGTTGAGGTGAGCCAGAAAGAAAACTATTACTTGTTAGTGGTGGACCTGGTGTAAAACTGGATGAAATTGATGGAGAATTACTAGATGTTGGTGGTCCTGGGGTAAATGTTGAAATTGGAGGACCAGGAGTGAAAGTTGTTGGAGGTGATAATGGATTGAACGCAGATGAATGAGAAGGTTGTTGATTTAACATTCCAGAAGATGACACTGGCCCAGGTGCAAAACTGGATGACATTGATGGAGGTGGTCCAGGTGTAAAACTGGATGACATTGATGGAGGTGGTCCAGGTGCAAAACTGGATGACATTGATGGAGGAAGAGGAGGAAGGCCTGCACTAGTAGTAGGAGTTGGATTAAAAGTTTGTGGATACATGGGTACAGATGGGCCACTACCATATGCTGATGATGAAGTCATACCACTTGAACCTACTGATCCTTGATTCATAAAAGATGATGCAAGAGGAGGTGGTGGTTGCATCGATGAAGGAGGAGGAGGAGCAACACCATACCCCATATTAGAACTACTACTCATATTACTAGAATAACCATCAGCAAAGGCTGATGCGTTCTGTTGAGATGTAGTACCAAATAAAGGATGTGTAATAGGTTCCAAAGGCTGTGATGGTGGACGCTTTGATTTACCACTTAAAGCAATTGAAGGTGGATCATTCCATCCATGTGCAGCACTTGAAACAGGTGGCATTGGAAGGGAACTACCGGAAAGTAAATTAGAAGTAGGAGGAGGATTATTTTGTTGTTGTTGTTGTTGTTGTAGTAATGTTTGCGATTGAATTGGTGGTGAAGGTTGAATAGGATTATAAGAATTCATATTGCTAGTTCCTACATATCCATTTACAACAAGAGGAACTGAAGCCGGTTGAAACACAGATGGTTGTGGTGGAAGTTGATTTGAAGAATATGAAGGCCTTTTTTGTGTAAGAAGAGATGAAGATGATATAGAACCTCTTGGATGACCATGATAACTAGATTCAGATGTTTGACGACTTCTTGGCCCAGGTTTTGGTTTTTGACGACCGAGTGCATAATATAAACGATCTCGTAGGTTTACAATTGATGGTTCATTTGAATCTGATAGATAACTTAGTGCGGCTTCCAAAAATCCCTGTGAAGCTAATAAAGTAGAATATTCTACCAATTTGAAAGCTAAAGGACCACTAGTTATTGCTTCTCCACGTCCTCGAGCTTCTGCTGCTTTCTTTAATATCATTACTTGTTCAACAACTTCTTGTAAACCATTTGGATTTTCTTCACCAGTTTTACAAACTTCCTTCAAACTTGTCCAACTTTCAACAAGACGATTCAAATTACCACAACAAATGTAACACAGAAGGGAACTTTTTCTTAAACTTTCATCTTTACTGGCTTCAAGTCTTCTACCAAGTATTTCTATAACACAAATTCATATTTTTTTTTTGTTAAAAACACACACACACATATAGTACATAGCAAGAAAAGAAAATATTTTAAAATTAACATACAATCAATTATTTTTGACACGAGTATTTTAATTTCATATTCTTTTCATAATAATAATAATGATAGTAACAATAAACAATACCTGCAAGATATGCGAATTCTCGTTCATCTGCATAAGTTAACGCAGTAGCTAAGGCTTGTTGCCAACATTCTAAATCACATTTTTCTACTAATCGTTTTAAATCTCTGGTAACTATCGCTCTAATCATATTTGATGTTTCACTCTGATTTTTCTACACAAACAAAAACATTAAAATACAGTCATGAATGTATAATGTATAATATAAAAAACATAATTTGTCCCTACAACTGTATAAAATATATTATGCATAGTACTTATATTAATTTTGTATACATATAATATTATACATAAAAAAAAATTTCATGGATATTATTCATTTACAAAACTTACTTGGAAATATTTGATTTGAGCTTTTTTGATGAGTTCGGGTGGACCAGTAGATGCTAAAATAAGGGCATCCGCCCATCGACCATCTTTTAAACATAAATCAACAGCAAATTCTATATTGCCTGAGAGTAAAGCTTGGTTTAATAGACCTTCTGAACCTGTAAGTAAAATTTAAAAGACAAATGAATAAAGAACTATGATTACACTAAAATATTATATAAGTTTTCCAAAAATTTCCTCTTTTAGCTTTTAAACAACAACAACAATAATTATTATTATAACTGAACTCTTATTTTTTTCTAGTTAAAAAAAAAACAAGAACAATACGTACTGTCATCAGTTGGAATAGAAAAGGTACGATCTGGAGATTCACTTCTACTTGATTTGGAACCAATTTCATCAAAAATAGCACCGCCATCATCTAAAGGAGGTAGTTGATTTCCAAAACTATCCTATTAATTGATTTATTAAAAAATTGTTTAAAATTTCAAATCCAAAAAATTTTTACACTTTATATTTTCCCTGAATTTATATTTTAAAAAAATTATGAATAAAAAAAAAGTATAATTCATACTCCTTGAGCTAAAGACTGAAATCCTGATGTTAATTCATCCACTTCTTTATCAGAGGGTTCTGGTCCAACTAAACCTAAGAGCTAAAAAATGTAAATCATGTCAGATTATTTATGAATCCATGGAATATTTAAAAATTCTGTATACGTGGTATGTTGTATCACAAAATGAAACAAAAAAATATTCAAATGCCAAAACAAATACACAACAACATACCTTTGTGTGAATGTCTTCAACATTACAACCCAACATTGACAAATATTCATGGTTTGGATTTTGAGCAAAACTTGCTTGTAAAAATTTCCTACAAATAATAACAAAATAATTTAAATCATACATTTCATGTGTGCTACTAATAACTTTAGTCTCTTTCTAGTGCTGCAGTTTTGATTACTTACCAAACTTTTGATTCATTATCATCTAATGCTTCTACAGCCTGTAGTAAAATAAACAAATGATGCATATTTTAATGTAAAAAAGACAATGAAAAACCAAAAGCATTTATAATATGATATTAAAAAAAATGTATATATAATATATATCTTACTTTTTGATTGCAAAATTCGCCTAAATCACCAGTTTGTAGAGCAGCTTCAAGCCTTTGTGATCTAGCAACAAATTCTGGTAGAGTAATTACTTGAGAAATTGTTACTAATCTTTGATCTGGTGCACTTTGTTGTCCATGGGCGGCTGGTTGTTTGACATTCTCAAATTTAATTAATTTCCCACCAAACTGAAAGATTTAAACAGGAATTGGTAAATGAATAAAATGAGATATTATTCATATATCCATAATTGTACTAAATTTAACTTTTGAATAAAAATTATTTAAAAAAGGAAAACAAATTGTACAAAGAAATACAAACTAAAAAAAATAAGAAATGATTTAAGTGTAAAATTACAGCAAATGAAGCTCCACAAGGTCGTTTGAGCCATTTTGGGGCATCACGAAGTTGTATAGGTACAGGTTTTTGAGCTGGTACTGGTGTTTGAGACAGATTCATATCCATACCAGGGAAACTGTCTGCTAATTTAGATGATGTTACAGGTTGTTGAGAACCACCAGATAATCCAAAAATACTTATTCTGCCATCAAAGCTCGAAGCAGAGAAGACAAGAGGATTTCGTGGACAAAATGATACATCAAAACTCCATTGCGACGTCGTTGGAATTTCACAAAGATTTTCATAACCCTATTTTTATAAGTACAATGAAAAACGAAAGAAAAAGGAATTGATTATAAATGATAACACCAGTGTGATTGGTAATATGCATACTTCCTTTTTGTAAAATCAAGCTTATACACATACCGGATGTGGATAATTTGGATTCCAACAAATGATTTTACTATCTTTTCCACAGCTCAAAAGTAATTCTGGATCCTGTTGACACCAAGAAAGTCCTAATACTCCTCTTTGATGCCCCTGTAAAACTTTTAAAGGTGATGTGGCATATCTCAAATCCCATAATTGAATCACAGGGCTAGAATCATCTTCAGATGCTAAACACATTTGAGTTGCTACAGTTGGATGCCATTCAACAACTTTGTATCGAATCTGTGAAATATTTATATGTATATAGATAAAAAATATTGTTGTAATACTAAATACTATATTATTTTAATGACATCAAACACACACACACATATCACATGATGTACAATTGTAATAAGAATGAGTACAAAATAATAATCTTTTTTTTTTGTTGGTCTTATTATATTGTAATACCCTGGATGTAGTATCAGCTACTTTAATAATAGGTTCATTTTTTCGGAGGTCCCATACTACACAGCCTGTGGCAAATGTTGAAGCTAATATATGTTCCACTAAAATTGTATAACAAACATACAAAACAATTGAAATTGGTTTTTACTAAAGGAACATGTAATAAATAGTAATAACATATTATACAGATTTAAGTACTGGATTTGTGGATTTTTTGAAAGTTTTTAAAAGTATCAACATATTTATATTTGTGTTCAGAATGAGGAATCAAATATATATGTACATATGTCCATATATATATATTTATGCATATTTACCTTGATTGTTCCACGCTAAATGTGTAACATCATCAGCTGGTTGAGCTTTGGCACCGGGAGTCATGAGAGTTTTAGGATGGTTTAAATCCCATATAAATATTTCAGAGTCTGAAGCTCCAGATGCAAGTAAATTAAGCTAATTTGTGTGAACAAAAAAAAACAAAAATTGTTCATCATAATGAATATAATGTAAATATAACGAAACCAAAAGTGGATAATCAAATAACATGCAAGCTAATTAGAAATTATAAAGACTTTTTGATAAAAACTTACACGAAAATGATTGAAATCTAAGGCACGAACAGCTCCTGTATGTTTGGTTTTATTGAAAATAACAGCTTCTTCGTTGTTGAGGATTTTGGCTGCATCATAAACTTGCATTAAACCTCCTTCACAGCCTGCAACAATAATTCCTTTTGGAAACTCTCCTTCGGGTTCTTCAGTACCAGCAACACCATGACTTCCCCATATAAGTTTATGAAATCTATAAATAAATAGTATTAAAGGACAAATCAATTAGTGTTATTCATACTGTTTGTTTGTTTGTAATTTTTGCATGATTGAAAATTGAAAATTGAAATTTACATTATTCATTATTATTTGTTGATATAATTTATACTTTAGCATAATATCTAATATTTACCGGCTTTCACACGGTAGTGAGGCATTTATGGGCATATCAAGGCCTGGTTGATTAATGTCAAAGAAATAAAGTTCCAAAACAGCACTAGAACTAAAACTACTATCAAGTTGTTGAGCTGCAGTTCCGGCTGCTAAATAAATTCCATTACTTTGAGCCGGTGACCAAGCCACATTGGCTGTCCTGTCAACCTCCTTTATCTTCATCGCGTCTTTATTCTTTTGACACTGTAAATACACAAAAATTAAATAACAGGTAAACAAAATGCTCAATAATAAGATAGATTGTAGATTTTGTTCTATTAGTTAAAAAAAATATTCATGATGATGTTATACATAATATGAAATGTATTTTCAACAGTCTGTTACTTTTTACATATATATACTACATACTACACACACCTCTTAACAAATATGTCAAAATTTAAACTTTTAATGTAATGAACCTGACATTTATAAACTCCAAGTTATACTGTATAAATAACCCCAATTAGGTGTAAATTAGGAGCAATCTTATACCGGCTACATATTATAATACTTAGTACATCATAATATGATTGTAATGATGACAGTAGCAGTACTGACAATTGACAATAGTTAAAAAGTAAACAAACAGTTTGTATCAATATTTTAACTTATGCATAATAGTACATATATATATTATATATGTACTATTTAATTTTTCCTGAATGTGTACATATACATGAGTCTTTTTTAATGAACAAAGTACTTTTAAATATCCTAAATTAACCATGTAATTAAAATAATATTCAAACTAACCTTTTTAGTATGTATTTATTTGTCTTTTTTTATATGATTTTGTTGAAAACCACAGATGACTTTTATAATCACACACTTTTTTTGAATCCAAAACAAATATATGTTCACCTTTTCTCAAGAAAAATTTTAATAAGGAATTCTTTAGAAATCACGTAACTGTAGTTTATAGATTCTATAAAAAAAAAATGAAAAATCTGGGATTAAAATTGTATAATAATTTTGATTTTTACAAAGTATAACCTTATTTTATCTGTTCTTCCACGTCACATGAAATTTCATGTCTCATACATACATATACATACGTACTGTTTTTAAATCTCGGCTCTCTCGCGTTCAAGAGGTCCTTGACCAATGATGATAAAACAGCTAAATGCTAATTAAACAATAGACATATATTTAATTTCTCTTTTTATCTGTTAATTAAATGGAGTTTTTTCTTTAATGAATTAGAATTTAGAACATGTTTGATATTACTTGGTATCAACGTGTTGATTTCAAAGCCTTCATTTAACAAATCTGGACAAAATGAGACAAAGGAAACTCTTACATAATAATATTATTATTATGTAAAAACATTATGTATTATGTATTATGTAATATATATCAATGTCCTTACCAAATCATTAAACTTTTAGGACGAATCATGTTGATGACAGCTTTGTAATAGTGTAGTAGTACAAAGAATTTTTTTATACAAAACATTTTTCATTCATTCATACGCACACGGCACAAAAGTCCAAGAGTGTTCAGTGCTCATACAGTTAGTGACCAGTGAAGGTCTTGCTTCTTTGCTCCCGTGAATTTGAGATCGATTTTCACTTCCGTCAACTTTTTGATATTTTTTCTTTTAATAGTCAATTAATCTTACTCGATATAATAATTTAGTATTATTAGTAGGTAAAGTTTAGTTAAATACCACTACTTATCTTTTGGTACTCACTTTTGTTTTTCGTCTTTCTCTCTCAATTTCTAAAAGTAGGTATTTCTGTCTTTTTTGTTTCTTCTCCAGTTTTCAAGAAAAAAAAAAGAGTCAAAGACTGAAATATTATCTATATTATATATTTATACTTTTATTGTTCACCATTATTATCATATTTGTGATTCCTTCTAAAACTCCTTTATACTTTATATTATTATAGATATAATATAGCATTTTATACAAAAACTTATAATTACATTTCATTTTACTTTTATCAATTTTATTAATCATACAAACTAATATAAATCACAAACAAGTTAATTTAAAGATCTTGTTTTTCGTTTTCATATGTATCATCATCATCATCAATATAATTTATAGTAATTTTAGTAGTTTTCTACTATATCATATGTCATTCTTCTTGTTAGTTTTGATATTTGATTTTTACTTTTAACTTTTACATGATATTTTCCTATTTTAACATTAAACATACATATTTTATATGTAATATAGGTAAAATAGGTACCTTTATGTAACATTGTTATAGTTCAAAGAATATTACATTATTATTATATAATATACATATTTCTACTAGTAAGTAGTATATAATATACAAGTAAAAACCGCCCGTCATATGACGGGCAAAATGTAAGGTTTTACAAAATTCGTATCCAATGGCTTAAAC
>JAQGBH010004301.1:0-17229 GCA_034698265.1 Sminthurinus aureus | reverse complement strand
AGAAGCATTTCGCTCACAACGCTCATGTCGTTCTTTTAAGTATTTCTGTGAAACCGAAAATACCGATTTGTATTGCTCAAAAAATCGTGAACCTTGTGACCGATCTGCATCCTTGCTCATATGTTATGTTAGGCAATACCTCCCATAAAAATTCGTCAGAGCCTTTGGACACGGAAATCCCAAATCTATGGATCCAAAAACTAGCTGGAGAAGCTTTCTGAATTTATAATATCCTGTGTAAATTGTACAATTTACAATTTACAACATACAATGTACAAGGAACATATTACATTTTATAGATGGAAGTGTTTGGATTTTTGGACTTGTGGAGGACGGCAAACACACGTATAAGAAAATGTTAATAAGATGAACAAGGAACTTTAAAAACAAGGAAATATACAAAAACAAGAGAAAAAATAAAAAGCTAATATATAGAAACCTTGCCAATTTTCTTCACCATTGAAGGAATCAACTGTAAATTGCATTTTCAGTATTGGTAAATAAATTTTCCTTATTTGGAGGCAAAAACAAAAAAAACACTTTGGAGCGTGGAGTATCCACTATGTGAAATTTGAAGAGATAGTGAAACGAGGGATAAATAATGAACAAGCCCAAAAATGCGTGTTTTACAAGGGAATTCTGGACTGTGGATTTTAGATTCAAGATTCTAGATTCTAGATTTTTCACACAGGACTTAAAAATGTTATTAAAATCCAAAGGTGTGACGTATATCAAATATCAAAATACTTTTTTGATACGCGTCTAATAGCCTTTTTCTTTGTGATTATTGTAGCTATAGCTTGATGCTTGACAGAACTCCGGAATGTAAATTTATTTCAAATTTTGTACAACAAATGGCTGGAATAAAAGTGCTTAAAGTATTTACTACTTACTACTAGGTACTAAAGCACTGATATTCAGTATGCAAATGCATACATTTTATACATGTGTGTATTGGTAATTCGTAAAGCCAGTGCTTTTAAATTAAAACATAAAAAGTACATTTAGGCAAAATCCTGTTTTTATTTCTTTTGACATTCCTGTTCAGCTTACAGCTCACAGATTCCAGATAATGAAAACAACTGGAGCAGGACATTTGTTTGATACGAAAGTGCATATACACATTTACAAGTGTGATTAGGATACGCATACGCATAAACTGGAAACTGGACAGAGACGAGGGATTTTGAACACAGTGTGCACATGTATACTGTGTTATTTGTATTTCGTACTCTGGAATGGAATTCCACAAGCTCATTTTAGAATTATCTTAATCGTAGGAACAAGCAAGTATTTGCTTTTCATGAGATCTCAGCAATTATGCAAAGTAGTTTTTTCCTCTCTCTATTTCTATTTCTACTTCTACTTCTACTTCGACTTCTCTTACTTTGTATTTACTTCTTTCCCTCAACATTCAACATACCTATAAGATATGTGTGTACAATGTACAATGTACATCTGTATTCTATATACACACAGTTCCACTTCATACTGGTTCAAATTGGTTCCCATATCCAACTGTACTTCCAGTTCCTGTACCAGTTCCAGTACATCAGATATATCCAATTTTATTTTCCTTGTACACTTTATAATCTACACTGTACAGTGTACACTTACTGCACAATCACATTTTCTGTTTAATGCTCGGGAAACTACTCTGTTTTAAAAGCAAGCCGCAGATAGATAAATAGACAGATAGATAGATATCTCTATAGCTGTGTATGAATGAATATTAAAATTATGTGCCTTGTAAAATGGAGTAATGTGAGTGAGATAAACCACAAAACACACTTCATATTGCCTACAAATGCACATTTACTTCATTTCCAGTCTCCAGTCTCTTCTCCAGTCTTCTTCTCAAAGTGGAGACAGTAGGTCTGAGTGTGGAACTGGAACTAGATACTAGATACTAGATCTGGAGTCTGGAGTCTGAATCTGTGTAGATCTGTACTTTGGATTTGGCAGTGCACTAAAGGAGATTCGAGATTGGAGAATCTCGAATTCATATGCAACATGGATTTACATTGTATAATTTTAAGGGCTGGAATTAGGCCGATAGAAACAGGATTTGGATTTACATGATTTTGTGCATTGTAAATCCTCATTAGGACTCGCTTAATGGTAAATGGCGAATGCTAATACTGTGTCATTTCCATATCACAGTTTTGCCTAACTATGGGTTTGCTCCAGATCTGATTTTACAGACGCTGGATGCGGGATACTGGAATTTCAAATACTGATTTTTGTAATTTTGAAATGATTGTCTAAACATGGGTTTTATTTCTGCTCCTCATAAATTCTGCGATCTGAGTAAATTAAATAATTGATTATTTATTTTTGAGAAAACTAGCTCAAAAAGCTGAAAGGAGCTTAAACAGGCGAACTGATTCAATTTCTAGCCATGGTTAAAGAATTGAATAGTGTAAAAATTGAAAAACAATGCCATAGTTTTTATCATCCACCGCTCGATATTTCTGCTCTCAATATTTTCAAGCTGACATGATTTTAGAAAGAGGTAGCAACTCATAATCAACATGAACACAGCAAATGAAAATTAAACCTGGGCACAGTTACACCGATACAAAATCACATTTTGAAGAGCCATGCATTAATTTCTATTCCATGCCTGGTTATATTCTTGACGTATTTTATCTTGAGAGTTGGACAAGAGACAATACACAAGATATCAGAATCTTTAATCCAGAGCCAAATTTATCAAAGTGTAAGTGTACAATAATACTTGAAACTAAAAACGTAAAATGTAGGACACATGATAAAAAACGTTAATCTTTAAAGTACAGCTTAACTTTTTCAACAGCACCTTGTTTACATATCTCAAAAAGAGAAACAAAAAATCATCTTTTAGGTAGCGATTCGTGGACGGTGTTTTAAAAATAAGCAAACTCAAAATATAATAGTTTGTGTATTTTAACCAACCACCCACTAACCTACTACTATTAAAGTTTTCTACCCGCGATGAATTCACCCAGTGAATCAAATTCAAAATTTCAAATTTCGAATTTTGCTTGTCACGATTTAGATTCAACATTCAACGTTACGCACAATCTAAACCAGAAACTAGTACCAAAGAGACTTTATACGTTACTTGCTGAAGGAAGACGGGAAGAAAAGGGTACTATTAGGAGGATAACACGTGCATTATGCATATCAAAATATCCTACATCGTACACCGTACATGTGGGGTAAATTGTGAGCTGTAGGTATTTTGAATGTGGGAGGGACGAGAGACTTACGACCACGATTAAATGATATGCAATAGGCAGAGAAATGCCATAAAGAAAGAGGAAATGACTTTACGCTGTACATAAACGTATACGCTGGGCAATTTATACCCTGCCTTAACAGCACTAACGCACAATCTAACATCTAACATCTAAAGATTCCAATAGATGAAACTCGAAACTCAAAACTCAAGCTCAAGAGGGATAAAACGAGGTAGAGAAACAGAAACACAGACACAGACACAGACACAGACACAAACATAGAGAGCGAGAGCACGTTGTAAGATGATAAGAAATTATGAGATAAGAAAATCTACAGAGTACAGTTCAGAGGGAAAGCATGCATTATCCAATCTCATCTTTCCATCATCACGAGTAATCATTGAGTCATCATAAAACACTTTGAATCGACTTTATTAGTTTTTACTCGACTATCTCAAATGTCTCAAAACACAAGCCTCAAATCTCAAAACTCAAGGCTCAAAATACACACCCAACTTTACATCTAAATCCCAGACCAAGTCCAAATCGAACTTCCTCGAGCAGCTCATAAAGACATTTACATTTATTTACATTGAACATTGGAACATTCAACCACTCATTCAGCCATTCATTCATTCATCCATTTATTCATTCAGGAACGGATGAATATCGGCAATTCACACACTCGTAATTCAGCACTTTATATCATATCCATTGTATATTGTATGTACACTGTACACTGTACACTGTACATGTTATGACTGGGCTCAAGGGGGATTTTAATTTTGTTCTATACATTTCATCCAGTAATTTAAATTGTTTAAAAATTGAGCTATTAAATAGCCAAGGCAGTTTGCTCCTCTAAATATTTACGCTTACAGATTTATGATAATGATTTAAAAAGTTTTTTTACAAGTTTAAAAATGTAACATACTATTTAAAATGTACAATATCAAAAATTCATATATATATAAACCGGGTCAAGGGTTTATCGCTATCGACTTTTTACCTGGTGCAACACACACACACATCTACATCATTTCCCTTTAAATTTTGAAGTCTACATTGGGTTGGAATTACAACTTGACTGTAAACTCTCGACTCTTGGTTTCTGTATTCTGTACATGAGGCACAAATATGGATAGGAATACTGCTGAAAAAATACTGATCAAGGAAAACGAGAAAGAATACGAGTACGAGTACGAGTTGTTTGAACTTTATTCAGTTTATTGCCCCAATGAATCGGACATGAAACATCAAATGCAAAAACTTCTACACTTAGCTCTCTCTCTCTCTCTCTGTTTTGTGCAGTAGTAAAAAGAGCAAATGGAAATTATAATTATTTTACAAGGAGTGGATATATCTAGATTCTAGATTCCAGAATGAAGAGGAAAGAGAGATGTAGAATGTAGAATGTGGAAGTACAGAGAATTACATGGAAAGATGAGGAACGAGGATTGAGGAATGAGGAGAGAGTTGAAACCCTGCTGGTATTAATCTAACACGAAATGTTTTTATGACAAAATTTAATGATTGGACTAGTTGCAAAAAGTGAGTTGGCACTCCCATTTTCCCACTTTAGTCCGTCATTCTATCGACTTTTACAGAAAGTTTAGAGTCTAGGGTCTACCATCTAGAATCAAGAGTCGGGCTAAAAGTTTGCAGTGCTTTGGCTTTGGCTTTGACTTTGGCTTCCTTTCGTTTGGTTTGGCATAGTTTGGTTAAATATTAAAATTTTCATTTTCATTTCCTTAATTATTTTACCACAGAAAAGGGCTAAAAACTCATCGTCCGACTACCTCTCCTTTTTAGATAACTTCAAGAGTGAAAACACTCGCAATTTAAATGTGCAGAGACTAGCGATATGAAAGCACAGAAAAATTGAATAGTGTTTTTTTAATTACATTAACTCCTGTCATGACATCCAGAATCCAGAATCCAACTCACATGAATAAAAAAATCAATACCGTTTAATAATTACACGCACAATTATTTGTGTATCTGCGCTCAAAAATATTTGCATGGCTTTTGTATCTACAGAATCCAGAATCCAGAATCCAGAATTTTTTCCCTAAGCGTAAGCAAGTGAAGAATAAAACCAAAAATTTTACATCTAGCGGATAGGAGTTTGGACACACAAGGCACACGGCACAAGGCACAAACAAAGTCCTTGTTCTTCGTTCAAGAGTTTTGGAGGAGGTGGCAAAGGGAAAAAGAAATCACAAAGAGATTAGAGATTTTTCCAACCTTTCCAAAGTTACGTGAAAGCATATACAGTATACAGATATAGTATATGATATTGTGCATCTATCTATAAATACTGATATATCGTACTTTTACAGTTTTAGCTGTTAGGCAATAGGTAAAATGAAAGAACCATAAGGAGCAATAAAAGTCCAATCAGTGGATGAATCTTTTCATCCTCAAGCTCCCTTGTGATCTTGCCTCCACTTGTGAAGCCCAGCTCGACTCAGCTCAAACTCAACTTTATTCCAAGATTCAGAACCAGATTCACATTCAAAAGCTAGAGTTAGAACTAGATCAAGAAATGGAAAGTCAAGAAAAAACTTAAGAGCAGAAAGTCAAGAAAACCCGCCCGCTCCTTCTTTTTTTCATGTACCGAGTTGTGAAAACGTGACAGATACATATCTATCCATCCATCCATCTATCTCTCTCTCTCTCTTTACGCCTGGCTAAAACATGGAGGAAATTCGTATAAGACAAGTACAGTAATATCTGTACAAGGACAATCTGCCTACTACGTACAATAGGGACAGGATGACGTGAGACTTTAGACTTGAATGAAAAAAGGAAAAAATGAAATAGAAACAATACAATACTGATACAAAATCAGATTGAGATAAAGATATCTACAAAACTTGCACTCCTATAAAATTCCTATCCATACACTTTTTTTCAATGTAGATACAAAATACAAAACTAAAGTTAAAACTTGGAGCTCAAGCCATGAAAATCCGCTCAGAATAAAACTAACTTTAGTTTTATAAAACTTTTGAATCTTTTTGAGCTTTCACTGACTTTTACTTTTACTTTTACCTTCCATTTACACACGAGGGGTTTTTTCAAATTCTGGACTCTCAATTCTGAATTCTAAAGTAAAGATGGAGCTTTTAGTTTTCAATCACCAGATTCTGGATTCTGGAACGAGAGTTGAAGAATAAAATCTAAAAGATCTACGAATCTTCATTCAACAGAGATTTGAGTGTAAATGAGTTGAAAAATCAAGAGCCTGTGGCATATTTTCTGTTCTATCAATGATCAAAATTCCACATCAAACTAAACTGAAGGAGGAAAAACAAACAAAGATGAGTTTATGCTATTTTCTACGTTTGTGGTACAAAATTTTCTTTAAATCTTCCTTTGGGCAAGCTATTACAGCACGATTTTAAAATGAAAGAAGTAAAAAACACTCAACAACTTTTTTCAATAAAACTAGAGCTTAAAAGATCAATAGCAAAATCTTAACCAGCAAAGTTAACTTGGGTTACTCAAAATTAAATCTAAATTATAGAGACTTGCATATACCATAAAAAATCTTACTGCAACTCTTTTGCTCAAGGACCTTATTTTTATGAAAACTCATGCTTTATCTTTGCTTTATCTTTACCTTTCTCCCCAGCCTCAAGCCTCAAGACAAAATCCCTGTAGAACAACAACAAAAAACACTCGCCAAACAAACAAACAGGACGATCAAATCCTCATCAGGTAAAAATCCCGAAATCCCAAGGAAATCCCAAAACAACTAAAAAATGTTGGCTGTCTGTTATAAAATCATATAGTGCTTAGTTCTCGACTCATAAGTTGAATGTTCTGTTTTGAAAGTTTCTCTCGAAAACGTTAATAAAGATGCATAAAGTTTTATTACGACTTATGACTTGCGACTAAATCTGAATGAACTAATGATACAGAAGAAAATGTAATGAAGTAGAATGAAGCACTGGTGCTGTACAAGGCTTTGGGGTAATATAAATTAAAGTACACATTATGCATTACACATTAGCTTCTAAAAGGAACACATTGGCAAGCCATAATAATACTAATAATAATAATAATAATAATAACAGTGCTCTTACTTATGCTGCCACAAACTAATAATAAGAATATAGTGTTTACAGGTTGCTTTCTTTTTGTTTTATGAGCCATTTTGTACCATAAATTTTGGAGGTTTTTTCCTGACGCTACTCAACTCCACTTTCTATTTTATATTTGCTCCTTTCTACTTGAGAATTTACACTCTACACGTATAGAAAAGAACCAGAAGAGCGAGCAGGCGGGAAAGGTATTCATAAAATGACCACTTGTCTGTGACAGCCAAATGGCAATGTCTTTTGGTGCGCCTCCTACAAAACTCATGGGTTTTCCTTAGCTCTTTAGTTGGAGGTTATATTCACACAATAGATTGCAGTTGGCCGGTTGGCAGATGCACATGAAAAGGAAAAGGTGAGTAATAATTTGAGTGGTTCGGGGCTTCTACCATATTTTGTTAGTTTCTCAGCTAGTTTTTGTGCATTGTGTCTTGAGTCTTGAATCTTGTGCAAGGATGAAAATTCATGTAATGTGTACAATATTTAGTTAAAATGGTCCTTTTCACCCTTCGTCTTTGTTTTTGTTTTTGTTTTTGTCGTCTTGTTGTATCTTCTAGTTTTTCTAGTTTACTGGTTTTTAGCTTTCCAGCTTTGACGTCGTAAAATATAAATGTTTTTTCCTTCTCCGTCATTGTGGAGATCCACATCTTTCTTTGGATACACAATACATAACAACAAACATTCCATGTAAAAACGGGAATACACACAACATTTTCCCTTCACGAAAACCGAAACCAAAGAGTGTGAAATGCTTTTTCTTTAACTTGTTCTCCTGTCTCGTCCTCCCACGTCCCACATCCCAAACAGTGCAACAGCGTACATGCAATTGCTGCTTACAAGATGGAGACAACATTATTCTTTGCTCTGAGTTCAGTTCAACTCGTCGCAGCTCAGCTCAGCTCGACTCAACTCAACTCAACTCGGTTGAACTCAGCTTTCTTGGGTAGGGGAGAAAAGAGGAAGAGGGGGAGAGCTAAGAAGAAGAAGGAGCTTTTTACGAGATTTGGAGATTTTCCTTGTGTGACAAGATCTCTAGTGGCCATCCAGATCTAGATCCAAGATCCAGATTCAGCTTCAGTTCTAGAGTCTAGACTGCAGGCTCTTGTGACAAATCGCCGCCATTTCTAAGTACAGCCATTCCCCTCATACACTACTGACTACTGCCTACTGCCAAAATGCTGACATGATATGTTCTCTCCGTGTTATTTTTCTCCATAGTCCGCTGCTAATCCACCATCCGTCATTGTTTCACATGCACCAACAGGGAGAGAGAAAGTGAGAGAAATGAAGTATAGTGCGAGAGGAGAGGAGCAACCAACAAAAATAGCTAAAACGCAAGAATCTACTCATCTCTCTTTTATTTTTTTCTTCCCCCGCTGCTCCATGTTTCTATGTTACACACTGACGATTGTCATTGTCAGTGTCCGATTCCTCTTAGTGTTAGCTTTTAAGTAACTTTCACTCGACTCAACTCAACTCAACTCAACCAAGTTGCACTGTCTTTAGCTCGCCTTTAGTTTAGTTTCCATCTCCTCTTTACTTTTTCTATTCCTCTGTTGTCTCTGTTGTGTGTATTGTGTGTATTTGGGAGAGCTAAATCTATGAAGGAGAAAATCTCTGTGATCAACTGCTCACTTTACTATCCACCCTCGCCCATTTCATTCAGTCCCATTCTTTCTCTTTATTATCAATTGTCGCACTTTTTGTTTTTTCCTTGCAATTCCATTGTCGTACCAGTATCATTAAAATTAAAACAAAGCTCGGCTCAGCTCAGCTCTGCTTCATAACGGCCTAACCAGCACTAAATAATTTTCTCTGAATTAATATATTTCTCTAATTATTCCTTGTACTTTCTTTTGTCTTTTTAAAATCAAAGTATCAATGAATTGTTGAAAAAAATATTACTGTTTTATTCTAGCTACAAAAAATAATAAAATTGGATGGCTTTTTATCTTTGCAGTCAATATCACATTTAAAATTTTTACTCTGACTTCCATCTCACAATATAGAATTGCCAAGCACTTTTCACTTAATGAAAAGCGCATGCCAACGAATTTTACCAATGCCTTAGAATATTTTTGAAAGACTCGAGACTAGAGAGTCAAATTTCTTTGGATGTTTTTATGCATTTTTTTACATCTCGGTTGATCACTCTCCTCCAAAGTCAAAGTTGTAACTTTATAGAGTATTTGCGGTGAAGGAAGGAAACGACAAAGAGAGATAAAATTTCTGTTAAAAGAAGACAAAATCAGGAAGAGTTTGTTGAGGAAAAGGAAAGGAAAACTGGGAAAGAAAAGGATCGTCGGTATTGAGGAAAGGAGAGAGAGGAAAAAAGAATGAAAACCACTTATGCGTTCTGCTCTGTGGCACAATCTCATTAATTGATCCCTGACGTTACGTCTTTTCAAATAGCATTTAACATCTATTCACAAGGAAGATGAAGAAGAAGGAGTTGGCGGCGGTGATGGGGTTAGAACTGAACCTAGTCGAGCAACTCTTTCACTTTTACTCTCCAAACTCCAAACTCCAGGATTCAGCTTCTAGATTATAGATTCTCGATTCTAGACTCCAGACTCTAGACTCAAAGCGCAATCATGCTTCGAAGCTTTCTTCCTATTTTCTCTGTGAAAATCAACCCAGGAATGACTACGTGAAAAAAAATCAACTTCCTAAATCTTTTTGCATTCAACAGAGAGACCGAGAACCGTGTCTCTTTTTATGTTTGTACACTGAACACCGAACACTGAACCTTGCATACACAATATACATACATACAACGAGCAAAAATTGCACTAATGCTCACAAGTATATCGTATATCGTATAGTTCATATATTGCTACTGGAATTAGAGATGGAAACTGGAGCTGAACTGAATCTGATGCTGAAGCAAGTGAATTGGTGTTGCTAGGAAATATTACCGTGTACAATGGAGCAGAACGCCAAGTGAAATCAATCAACTTGTACGTTGTACGTATTTGTGTGTGAAAAGTGTACACTTTGGCTTTGTACAATATTCTCAGCCACGAGAAATTCCGAGACTTTTAGTCTTTAGTATTCTCCAGTTTCAGCTCCAGCGTCTGCTCAAAATATCCACAATACACAATGCACAGTGGTTAATAGGAAAGAATGCCGGATCGAATTGCAAGTACAAAAGTACAATAATACAGATTCAATTTACTTGTACTGTCTTGACTCTTGGATCTTGAATCTTGGGTCTTGGATCTTTTGCTTCGAGCTGGAGTTGGAATTGGGAATTTGGAGAAAAGCGAGGAAACAGTAGACGGTCGAATTTTGAAGGATTTTTGCCTTGCTTCTTTCTCCTTTCTTTCTTTACAAGCATTTTTATATTAGTACATGTACGGAGGAATAAAAAGTACAAAAGACGTCATTTTACTCTTATTTCTTTTCTGTTACTCCGGTTTCTGGATTTTGGACTCCAGACTCCCGAATTCAGACTCGAGATTCCAGAAGCAAACAGAAAAGACCAGATCAGACCAGACCAGACCAGACAAGTCCAAATCAAAATCAAAATCAAAGGCCTTGGATTTATGGGTTTTGTGTTTATGTTCCGATTGATATGGACCTCAAGCATCATCTTTCCTACATAATATTTCTTTTCACTCTTTTCTGTATCTGTACAGCACGAAATGCGTACATTTGGATTTGGATTTTGATCACTGTAAAATCTACACTGTGAACTGTGAACTGTACACAGTTCTCTCAAAATCTAATTCCATCCATTCGTATTTATGTTTCAAGTTTCAAGTCTCAAGTCTCAATTTTCTAAACAGGATTCAAAATTCTAGAACCGTACCAAAGGTACGTGTACGAGTTACGAGTGTCGTAACACGTACAGTTCTAGCAAAATTTCTAGTAGAATTTTGGGAATTTTGGGAAATAAATATCCTATGGAAAAAGATGGAGGATAGAACAAGTCACCTCTCTCCTTACATGTTTTAAAATAGCTTTAACCATCAATGTCTGTAATGCATGAAGACATTAAAATTTTTGATGTTCCTTTGACATGAGACTTGTGACTTGTGACTTGTGCATGGTTGAATGAGCAAGGAGCAAGAGGTTAAATTATTCTGGTTAATGAGAAATAGCCGCAGACGTATCTACAAAACGAGAACTAAAAGGAATGTGACATGAAAATTCTAGCTTATAATTTTAGTTTTCATCACTCCCTGTACCAAATATGAAATATCAAATACCAAATGCCATACAGCAAAGACACGTGTACAACTTAAAATGTACACACTCACATTTTGTGGATGAATAAAGCAAAATCGTTTTGAAAGTGTAACTTATGCATAATAAATCGATTGCTGAAATTTCAAAGTTTGAATTCCGATTCAGATTCCAACTACATATTAAATACTACACATGTGTAAATGGTCATGTAAAGAGTAAAATCTGGACTTGTCACTTACTGATGACGGTGAGGTTGACAGCGCGGTTGACGGTGGGTGAACGTTTAAAATCCAGACGACAGTTGTACATTCCAGCATCACTCTCCTTGACATTCTCAATTATTAAGCTCGGTGTGCGAGGTGTAGATGATACTCTAAAATATGCACGACCGCCCAGTGCTTGCTCGTTTGACCAGTGCTGAGCGTCGTCTATATGCTTCTCACGAGCGTCCAAACTGCCAAACAGAAAAAAAACATTAGACAAGTGTTACCATTAATTTCAAACATTATTGCTTCATCATTCAAAATACTGTGTTGAGATTGTGCAATGCAAAACTTTTTGGCAAAAATTATATTTTGTGGTGGCTGGTTCATGCCAATGAATATGGAAAATCCACGACTTTCACATGAAAATGATAACTTTTTTGAGCATTGAATATTTCTTATTCTACTTGGAGATTCAAGCTCACGAGTCAAACACAAAAACATACATGATAACCGATAAAGTATAAAAATCCAAATTTTATTTCAAATCTCGTTTTCCGGTTTAGTTTTATACCAAAATTTTAAATGGTTTTATCATTGCTACATTTTTATTTCTTTGTGCCTGGCTGCTTACTGCGATGCATGTTTGGCATTACGTTGCAAATTTGAAGTAGGGAATGGACAGTTCAGTCGTCACAAATGTAAACATGACCATAAATGTTAACATAAAATATTTCAAATACTAATGCGACGAAAGTTTCCGCATATGAATGTCCATGGTCCATTCTGAAAGTTGGATTGAATATTGAGCGTCGAGCGTCGAGCGTCTAGCGTCGAGTGGTCAGTGGTCAGTGACAAAAGCTGATATTGATAAAATTGTAGTGCACAACATATCACATTTAAATTTTATGTCTCTCCCGTTAACTTCCCTAAACGATCTGACCAGCCATGAAAACGGGCATTAATTTTAGTCACATGGCGGTTTGCCCATACTCTTAAAATTTGAATCCTTTAGGTTTTAACACAGAATGCACAGTGGAGTTTGCAGTACAACAACATCTTGACAATCTACAGTCAACAATGCCCGTAACTGTATTTCTTATTTTTTTCAACATTAAATTTTACTTTTCTATTTTCCTCCATAAAAATCAAAGCGAATAAAAAGTCAAATAAAATGGGATAAAATAAATAGCGTCCAATTCTTGAAAATTCAATTTCCTTCACATTTCTTTGCAAGTTTCCATTTTTTCGCATTAAGAATGTACATTCATTGGATTGAATTGAGTTGGGTAAGGTTAGGATGAAGTAAGTAATAATAAAATAAAAACTAAATAGTCAACAAGAGATTTTTTCTGGGCAAAATGTTATATATGAATATCCGCATATATATTAGCGTATATAACCGTGTTAGAAATGCAAGTAAAAACTTGGAATTCACAAGGAATCAAAAATCAAAGTACAATGACATGAAATAAAAATCAAGGTTGGAAAATCCATTATTTATTTATATAGCAGCACGTTGTTTTGGATAAAATCTCCAGTTTTTCATGTGTACTACGGTCGACGGTTGACTACTGAAGATTGACGATTGACGGTTGACGGTGTATGAGAAAAACACAAAGGGTGAAAGCTATAGGTGAATGAGGACGATTGATAAAAGATCAAAGCGACAGTTTTAAGTGAACCAGTTATCGTACACTGATTTTCTCTCGCCCTGAATTGTGTCAAGTATTTTCTTGTTTAACTCAAAACGCACTACAGTGTAAATATTCATCTAGCATGTAGTAAGTAGTTTTCTCAGTAAATAAAATCTGCTTCTCAGAAATTGCGTCTAGAATCTAGAATGACAAAGTTTGATGACCTTTTATTTCATATTCCGTATTCCACATTCCATACAAAATTCATGGTGATTTGGGATTTCAAGGATTTTATTAAATCAAATTTCTTGCAAACTGTACAAACATCCTGTGGATGAGACAGGCACGTCCTTTTCTTTTTGCATTAAATTATTGAATATTGAATTCAAAACTGTGTGGAGTATGGAGTATGGAGTGTGGAATATGGAAGATCAAACAAAACTGTTGAATAAAAAATATTACGCTTTAGTTCAGTTTAATATTAGTCGTCTTCAAATCTCAAGCTAGTTTTTCATGAACCAAGGACAACGAGTTGAAGTTTGATAGAAAAAATGCTGTGCTCATGTTTGTCCTCATGTTTGTACAGAGTACAGAGCACAGAGTATGGAGTATAGAATTTAGAATATGATTCACGTAAACGGTTCGGTTTCCCATTGTAAATGTTATGCTGACGTTTATGTTTATGCTTGTTTACGTCCTCACTCTTCCACTTGAGTTGGCTGTTTGTCTCGTTGTTTGTTTGTCTTTCTCCCCGTTCTCGCAGTTTTCTAGTTCTTTTCTACAATAAATACCAAATACCAAATGAATTTTGTAGACTTCCTCCAAGTTTATTTTTCCATGACTCTCGACTCTAGATTCTAGATTCTGGACTCTATTTCCCTTTTGAATGGCTTGGGAATGAGCAACATCAAGTATCAATTCAGTTTAATGTGCTCTGTATTCTACTGTATTTATTACAGTGGGCTTTTGCTTAAGATTGGAACAGTTTAGCATGAGCGTGGTCTAGATTTGGATTTGGATTTGGATTTGAAGTTGAGACGTTTCCTCTTTTTGCTCCCTTTGTCTGAAACTGTACGAGCAGTTTTTACTGGAAGATGTTGAGAAAACACAAAAATATCTACAAAAACTCCAAACTGAAGCACCGATTCAGCTCCATGTACATTGTACATTGTGTCATTGTACAAGAAACAAAGAAGTGGGAGTGGGAGGAAAGAGACGTTTGGAAAGAAAGATTTCTGCATGGTGATTTCCTGTCTAATGGTTCGTCAACTTTATGTAGTTGGCAACTGGCACTCATCGTCAATATGGCCGCGTTCTTGCTTTGGCCAGACTTAAAAGTTGAAACGCAAGTACAATGTACATCGTACTTTGTACTTTGTCCATTGCACAAACGTTTATGTTCTTTGCTACATTTTTGGAAATTCTCAGCAGTTGATCCAATTTCAAATGCCAGTGTTTGGATTCTAGAATCTGAATGCATCCTAGTTTTTTCTGCTCTTCATGTTTTCCATTATGTACGTCCCATTAGTTTTGGTTCCTTCTTAATAAAATTTGCTCAGATGGAAATGTTTCCTCTTTAAAATTGTACAAGGTTTACATGTTCCATGTTCCATATTTACTTTTAGTTTGCATCATGCTCAAGATTTTTTGCGCTCTAAATCTGTATTTTAAATTTTGCAAAATGATGGGAAATTTGGAATTTGTAATACAAGTCCAAATACGCGAGACAAGAAAGGAATGCACGCCGCTGCTTTTGCCCCTGTCGTGCTATTTGGTCAAAAAATTAATGAATAACAAACAACACAGCAATATTTGCAATAAAAAAGCCTCTCGTCTCATGAATCTACCAAAAAATGGAATGATGAACAAGTCAATAGTCGACAGTCGGCGGATAGAATTTTACAAGTTGGAAGAAAAGTCATGAGTGACGTAGACGTTGTTAAAATGTGATAGAAGTCAGGACATACCTGCCTTACTTTTTCCTTTGTACTTGGAGCTCCTGCCGTGTTCAAAGGAACAAGAATTACATTGGTATTCCAAAAGAAACACCGAGCACCAAGTGAGCTGATCACACCTCTTCACTAAATCCAAATAATGCTTTACACTTTACACGCTCACTCGCTCACGACTTTCTCCTCAACAAGCTAAGCCAAAATTCAGCTCAACTTTTCTCTTTCAACTCTGTTGGCTACAAACTGTAGGTTTTGGGCTGTAGACTTTTAGCCTCAAGTCCAATTTCAATCCCTGGAATCTCTAGGACAGTCTCTCGAGTTTGTAGTCTAGTGTACTTGCACACAATTGTGCAGTGTACAATGTACATTGTACATTTATGCAATACAATCCTGTCTATTTGCACTTGTATTTTGCAATGTTATCGGAAATTTGTGTGACTCTGTCTAGATTTTAGTTTCTACTTTCTACTTTGCACTCATCCTCATAAGAGTACATGCTTAAGTAGCCTAACCCACTACTCGCTCTTCATGACAAAATTCACAAATTCACATTCCAAATTCCAAATGCAGAGCAACTGCAGAGCACTTTCTGTACACTGTACACTGTACTCTTTTGAATGGTCGATATGACCTTAGACCGATTGAGCGTGAGAAAAGTAGCCACATAAATGAGTACGGGCAAACGGCAAACCGTTGTCGATACCGACTCGACTCGTGTTTTGGCACGAAACGTGTCAAGAGTATGGGTTTGAGCTGAATCTGAATCTGACTCTAAAGCTGGAGTTGAAGTTGAGAAAAATGGTAAACCGACTGAATCATCCCCGTAAGCCTCCTTTGTAGATACATCATATTATACACCAGAGCCCAATGAACCAAGGAATAGGCAGCACCAGGACTACCAACAGCGACTCACATGTATCGTATATAGTGTACATGAGGAGAAGCAAATCTGTAGTTGTAGTTCGGATTGGGTTTGATGTGTACCTGAAACTGAGACTGAAACTGGAACTGGATACAAACGCAGAATAAGAAAAATAAGGACGAGCCCAAGCATTAGAAATAGAATCAGACTCAGACTCAGAATCGACATCGGTATCAGAATCAGAATCCGAATTAGCACCAGTACAACTGTGAAAGGAAGACGGGGCTGGGAGTACGAGACATGCTGAGAATGAGAGAGTAATGTTGGCCATTACACACATACAGTACAGTAGGCTTCTAGCTTCTAGGGTTGGTTTCATTGCCAAAATTCTAAATCTAAATTGCAATCACAATCCAAACCAGGCGGTTTTTCCACCACATTCAACTCCCTCGGTTTCTCTCTCACTCCTCTCACTCACTTCTCACTACTATCTCCATCTCAAAATTCCCATGTTCATGCCCATGTCCATGTTTATGTGAATGTGAATGTACGGAGGATGAATATGGCATTCATCGGGCGTTGGTACGAGTAATGATACATTCCCATGCTATACAATATACAATGTACAATGTGCCATATTATACTGGTACAATAAGTCTATTAGATGTACTCTTAAATTCTGAGAAGATACGCACTCCTTCCTTCATGAAATCATCCGGGTTTTGTGCTCCAAAGATTTGCCAAATGATTTTTTCCACACATTACACACTACACTCGTAATAATAATAATGTACAGTGAACTGTGCATACTACTGAATCACTATACTGTATACTGTATACTGAAACTTGTTCCTCCATGTACGATAATAAAATTCTGTAGACTTCTGAAATCCTAAAATCCCACACATGGTGTACACTGTACAGTAGAGGGACTTAAATTTACATGTTTTGAGAAAATTTAAGTCAGGAACCCGTCTGAAGGGTTCAAAATCGTAGAAATTCGTGTTTTCTAAGGTTTTGGACCTCCTAGAAAACTAAGAAGGAATTTTTT
>JAQGBH010004300.1:0-17234 GCA_034698265.1 Sminthurinus aureus | reverse complement strand
TACATAATGTGTTTCATAATGTGAAAAATTTTAACAAATGCAACGTAATCGACAAAGTTTTGGCCTATTAAAATCCATATTCTTATGCTTACCCTATTGTAACCCACAATCATCATGTTTAACCCAAATTTACCCTAATTTAGCCCGCATTTACCCTTTTTTATAGTTTCTTGTATTCCCTATATTTAGAATGATGTAAGAAAATCTCTTACAAACACAAGCTTTTTAGCTGTTGCTTTTACGTGTGTGCAACATCAGACGGCCCGTCATCATTTACTTTTTAAAACTCAAATAGGGGTTTATACCGTCCGAAGCTCTTCCCTATTTCCGTTCAAAACACTGTGGGTCTGAGTATGAGTAAGTAAACTCGAGGATTTATTGTAAGCGATGTTTAAAAAATTACCAAAAGCTCATCATCCGATGTTTTGACATTTTTTGTTCAGTTATTGTTCGTCTATCTGCGGGATTTCTTGGGAGTCGTTGTTGGTTGGGTGAAATGTCTTACGATGTCTGCACAAGTTGCTTCGCGTTGAGAAAGGTACATCACACAAATCGCATTTAATTGGTTTATCTCGTTGGTGTCTTCTTTGATGGTTGGTTAGTTGAGCTGCTGATGCGTAGACCAGCCCACAAACATCACAGGGTAATTGTTCTCCTCCGCCGTGAATGCGTAGATGCCTTTGTCGGCTCCCAGCGGTGTTAAAGGCCTTTCCACAAACATCACATGTAAAAGGTTTTTCTCCAGTGTGAATCAGTAGATGTTTTTTTCGGGTCCCTGCAGCAGTGAAGGCCTTTCCACAAATATCACAGGTGAAAGGTTTTTCTCCAGTGTGTATTCGATGACGGACGTTTCGTTGATGGACGTTTCGTTGATGGGTGTTTCGGTTCACTTTTGTATTGAAGGCCTTCCCACAAACATTACAGGTGAAAGGTTTTTCTCCACTATGAATCCGTAGATGAGTGACAAGGCATTCTTTTGTGGCGTAGGTCTTGTCACACAAATGACATTTCCAAGGCCTTTTAGTCTCATAACAGGTCAGTTCATTTGGAAAAAGGACTAATACATTATGTAATGGGTTGCCCATGGCAATGAACAGACCTTATTAGAGATTCTAAAGGGCCTTGATAGTTTCCACCCCGACAAATGAAACGAAGTTGAATTCAAAACACACACACATTATAAAAATCGAATGTTCAATTTCCAATTTCCAATGCAATGCATGTCAAAATTGAATTTTCCAAAGTCCAAAATTTACTGTGTGTACATTTTGCCCCGGATTTATACTCCTTGGGGTCGGCTTAGATATAAGAATTTCAATTTCAGAGCTCTATGTACACTCCTTAAATTCAGGGCGAAATGGGTTAAAATGTAAAACATAAAACGTACCAGTACACAGTACACAGTGCAATGAGAAGTAAAACGTGGATGAAAAATGGAAAATGAAATGGAACGAAGGAGTTCATAGCTAACAGCTAACTATATTCAATTCATTCATTAATTAATTATTGACGATTGACGATACAATTTCTGATTTATTTGTACACTTCATTTCAAAACTTAAATTCCTTTGTAGTTTGTATTTCAATGGTCATATAGCTTTATGATAAGTGCCATTAAATCTTCATCAACGGTGCCTTATTTGAGCCACCAAATTAAATAAACGGCGTTGAAATTCCAAATTCCAAAAATCATTCAAATAACGTGGCTCAAAGCTCAAAGTTTAAATTTGGTATTTTAGGGTCTAGCTTTTATCTTCAACATTTTAAAATGGCCAGCACGGTCAGTTTTTAAAAAAGCGTTTGCTGAATTCTCAGATACTAGAGACTAGAGATTAAAAGAAGACGAATAATGACTGAATGATTTTTCAGCCATTGTTTATTGTTTATTGGATATTTATTTTGCTTTTTGCTTGGTACTTGAATTTCGATACGTTTTTACAAGTTTTTTTATTTGGTTTACGAGCAATAACAATGGAAATGTGAAGAAATTGTTGTCAAAACTCAAAACTCAGCCACCAGCTCAGCTCTGGATTCAATTCTTCGTGTACGAAACTGCACTTGTGAAATTTCAAACTTCAACTTTCTTCCAGCACACGGTGACTTTTTGTGTATCCGGAGCGAGCAAAAATGGCTTGTTCCCGTCTGAAGCTTCATACTTGTTAATTTGAACCACAGAGAGGATGTCATAACCTCCAATTTCCACTCCAATTTGCTAAAAAATAAATTTAATATTGAATTAACAAGAATCATAGTTGAAAAATCAAAAATTATTATTATTCATGCCCGTGTGACAGGTTGAGTTTCTCGTCATACTGTTTCTCGTTTCTTGTTGATGTGAAATTTGAATAATGAACAATGAATGAACGATAAATGAACAGTTTAAAGTTTAGTTACCTGAGTAAGAGGACTGGTATTAACGGTGAGAACGCCAACAAAATTATGAAAATATCCCAGTCTCACAATTTCCTCTTCCATGAAATTCACAACATAGACATTCTCCGCCATGGACAAATCATGATGTGTAGCCAGCATGAAACTGTGCAAGATTTTACCCTTCCCCTGGGGCAAGTTCTCTCTGGAAAAAAAATAAAAATATTGATCATCACTAAACTTTTTCGAAATTTTTTTATCTTTATTATTTTTTACATTGCAAATTAAAAATGCAGGATTTATCTACTTATTTTACTTTTGTGGTTTTTCAATGTCCTCCAAAAATTTAATAATCTTGGTCAATCCGCTACACAACTCTAAATTTTCAGGCTCGTCATACGCATCAAAATTCAAAGACACTCCGATTATCTTGTTGTCCGTCTTTCGACGCACTACAAAGCTAAACCCTTTTTCAACCAACGCCGACCACATGGATGAAAGCATCTGCAAAAAACAAAATTAGAAACAAAAATCAGAAATATTATTTTACTTCTTTTTAATTCCACTTGAAATTTCACATTTCAACAGCATTATTTTTGTTGTCATTACCATTTTGTTGTCCAACCAAACGCATTAGAAAAAATGCACAATTTAGACGCTAGATTGTAAAATCCGGGAATATTTACCTGTACAAAATCCGGATAGGTGACATGAACATAAACTTCAAGATCTCCTTTGCTCGCAAAACTTGAGCTGATGATGTGAATGACTTCATCTTTAAAACTGTCAATGAGGATTTGCGGCTCCAGTTTTTTCCGTGCATCAATGCCAACTCGGGTATCAGCAAGCGGACTTTTTGAATCGCCTGGTCTTAATGAGTCGTGAAGTTCACGAATTGTTTTTGCAGAGACAAAATCATGAATGGCTGAAAGAAATAACATTTCCCATTTCCAATTACAAAATACCCTACCTAATTGTATGAGTCAACTGTACTTCAGACTGAAATTGCTTGATTGACTGCATAATTTAACAAACGGCGTTGAATCACCACAACATTTTCTATACATTCTACACAATAAAATCCAACTTACAAATGAGATAATTTTGTTGTTTCAGCTCCGCAATGACGGTCAACGAGTTGAGTGAAGTTCCTCCGATGTTGTAAAACGAGTCCTCCAGATCCCTCACAATGTCATGGACTGATGTGCCCGTCACCTTTGAAATCGTCTCAATCAGGATTTTGAAGGAAGGGAGTTTTTCCTTGGGAACGTCAAGTCCCTCCCAATCCTCAAACTGAGATCGATTCGCCCTCTCCTCGTGAAACTCCCACAAGAGGCGCTGACGATCCGTTTTCCCATTGACCAGCAGTGGAATTTCCTTGACGATCCGAACAATTGGCATTTGATATTTGAGCAGTTTCATCTCCAGCGTAAAACGGATCCGCTCTACCGTTCCATCTGCATGCGGCACGACGAATGCAACAATCGCTTGATCATGAGACTGCGGATGATAGCAGAGGACAACACATTTTTTCACCATGGTTAGTTCATTCACAATCACCTCAATCTCAGTTAGGTCAACTCGGTGACCTCGCACTTTGACCTGAGAATCAAGTCTTCCGTCGAAAAAGAGAGCTCGACGACCGTCTTTCATATGCTGGATGAAACCAAAATCACCTGTGCGGAAAAGACGGTTGAAACCTAGAAAATCGAAAATCGAAAATCATGACGAAACCCATCGCAAAAAATTCAAAAAATAAATAAAGTTTTCATCGATCATATGTCATACAAATTTTGCTTTGAATTTTTCATAAATTTTTGAATTTTGAAAAATACCCGCTGTTTTTGAGAATAGATTAAAGATGAATTTTGGTGACTCTTTTATACCGACATAACCTTTCGCCAAATTGTAACCACTGCACATGAAAAATAAAGATCACATCAAATTCCAAATTTGCTCACCATGCCATGCCATGCATTTAGAATTTTCAAATTTTGGCGGGGAGACGAATTTTGAATTTTGAATGAAAAATTGGACCTACGCAATATAAATTTCACCAACTTCTCCCTCTCTCGTCATTTCCATTTGAGGGTTGAGAATGTAGATGACCGTGTTGTAAATTGCTTGACCTGTGACATACAATTAAAAATCCAGAATCATGATTGAAAAGTCTTTTACCAAAATTCAGAAAGCCAAAAATCATAGAGTAAAATCATAAAACTGCTGGTATTTTTTACCCAATGGCACATGACTTCCTTTTTCTCCCACGCACTTCTTGTCGATATCCTCTTTACTTTCAAAAATTTCAAAAGTGACATCGCCCATGATTTCTGTACTTCCGTAGAAATTACAAAGAGTTCGACCATTTTGAAAATGCTTGAAGAATCGGACGATGAGTTCTTTTGTCAGTGATTCTCCAGAGCAAACCCAAAGTTTGACTGAATCCAACGCTTTGTATCTCGGATCTTTGTCCTCCTAAAATAATAACGGACAGACAAATTTTATTTCAAAATTAGTGAGTTTTTAATGTATTTTGTATTTTGTGGCAAAATGAAGAAAAAACAGAAAGGGTAATTTTTTTACCATAATTTCCATCGTTGTGAGCAGAGCATTAAGAAAAGAGGGGACGACTGTAAGTCTTGTGATTTGAAAGTCCATAACTCTTTGAATAAAAAAGTGGGTGTGAGTTCTCGTCATTTTCCCAAAGATGACAACGTGGTGCCCTTGTAAAAGAGGAGCAAAAATTTCTGGTACAGAGTCCACAAAAGTAAGTGCTGTTTTGAAGCAAGAATTGTCAGTGGATTTGAAAGGGAAACGATCCCACTGCCAATTCAACCGATTCAACACCGTCCTATTGAAAATTGAAAAACAGAAAAATATTAAATTACCATTTTGATTGAAGTGTCAATCTAAAATCTAAAATCTCTAGAATAATGATAAAAAATAAAAAAGGAAATCAACTGACCTGTGACTGAGTCTGACGCCCTTCGGCTCTCCGGAACTCCCACTTGTGAATAAGACAATTGCTGTCCTTTGACTCATATTTGGATTCCCCAAAAGTGGCTCCACGACCCTCGTCAAAATATCCTCTTTTTCACTCCTTCTCAAAACGTCTTCCGCTGTCATCACTGTCGTTTTATGTTTCACTGGGTCAAATTTCGCGAGGGTGGTTTCACTCGACTCGGAGATGATGAGAACTGGTTTGGCCGTGTTGACAATCGTGACGACTCGATCTTCGGGGAAGGAAATGTCAAAGGGGAGATACGCACCACCCAACTTGAGGATGGCGAACAGAAGGAAGATGAGCGTGTCAGAGGGCGGAAGACACACGCCAAAGACAAGATCTCCATCCGGATTCTGATTTGAGAATTTATCACCGAGCTCCTTTTTGAGAACCAGAGCAATTTTACTGGAAATTATGTCCAGTTGTTTGAACGTGTATTTTCGCTCCTCGTCGAATATGGCAGTTTTATCCGGGTTGAGACGACCTTCGCTGAATCCAATTTGAAAATATTGCATGAGTGAGGCATTTCCAGGGAAGGAGTGTGTGATGCCCTCGAGAAGACGACTCAGTTTACCTGCAGAAAACAAAATAAAATGCCATTTCATATTATTCACAAGTCTGAAAAATTTGTATGAGCTGGACGCCGTTTAATTTTTATGAGCCACAAAAGGTGCAGACTCAAGGAACAGAAGAATGGACGGTCTTGTTTTGTAACGATTATGAAAGACCGAACTGAACTATAAATTACATTGTCCAGCACATCGTTTGTGAAAGGATTTGTGACGACTGATTGCCATTCCCACTGTGTTTGAATGATCCCAATGTGGCATTTTGATTGATTGATTTTGTATTTTGTTTTGTCGGACGCAGGAATTAAACTGATGACTATTTCAATATTATTATTACACGTTAAGCACTAAAATTTTGTTTTTTGTCTAAGACTTGAAGGAGTTTGTGACTAAAGATAGGATTGGAGATTTGAACGTATGAAGTGAAACATTTTTGTTGCATTGCTATTGCTGAATCTTCTATCGTGGACTATAAGGACTAAGGACAAAGCGACAACTTCATAATGTGCTCGTGATTCTAGACTCAAGAGCTCGCAGGTGGAAAATAGTGCAAGAGTTTCATTTTCATCCCCAGGAGAAGAAAGAGTTGGAAGAAGGTGTAAGCTTGCGGATCTTCATTTGTGTACGATGGTGACGCTAGTGTTGTCACCATCTTCAACCACTCTTTTCACTTTTGTTTATAGGAAAGCTGATTGCAATTTCCAGATTGTGCTTCATTGTTCATGCTGGATATGAGACAAGGCTTAAGATTTTTGTTACATTTTGATATTTCCAAATACCAAAGAAGGGCCAGGAAAGGAGAGAGGAGCAAAATTTTGGTTCTCAAATAAAAATGCAGATTGTAAATAAAGTGACATAAAGTGGAGGATTTCAAAGAAAAAAGTGCAATGAAAATTTCTATGTACTATGTATAATGTATAGCACATGAAGTGAAAAGGTTCTTTTAGAAATCCTTGATTTTCATTTTCATTCTGAATCCTTGAAAAAGTCTTGCAGTGTGCAAAAACGAATACGGATTTTCTGTTCAAAACAATCAGTAACCATGGCATAAAGAAAACTACTCTACTCTTTTATACGTCAAAAGTCAAAATACACACACAATATTATACTGTGACCTGTGACCTGTGACCTCTGCTCTGACGTTTTTTAGATTCTAGATTTTGTCAGTTTTCAGTACAGTACCAAAAAATAATGCCAATCATCACAGATATGCTAAAAGCTGATAGCCGATTTTGTGGACCTCAAATCTCAATCAGCACAAGTCAACTGGACTCAAAATTTTATTTTGTTTTATTCTCAGTGGCAGTGGTCAGTTTTAAAAAAATCCCATCATAACATGAAACATGAAAGAATGCAACGCAATGGCTATTTTTTGTTTCTTGTTTCCTTCCACTTTCCATTAAATGGAGAATGGAGTTAGAATTTTGAATAGAATAAATTATTATATTATGTTGTTCGTGTATTTTACCTTCTGTTTCTGGTTCATGCTTAAAAGTTTCCGGAACGAGTTCTACTTCCTCGTACGTCGTCATCCTCTTTAAGTTTGAACTTCGAACTTTCACTAGCAATAATTATTAATTATTAATTAGCGATGAATAATAGGAAAAATATCTGTCCTGTCTTTCAGATTTCAGTAGTGATAATTGCGTTTTCAGCTTGAGCGAAAAGTCCAACGGATTTGAAATTTGAGATGTGAAGACTTTTGTAAATTGTAAATAATCTAAGGATATTTGATTAATTGTACGACAGGACAGGCGGCACTATATTTAATGTTAAATCGTATCCTGTGATCGTTTAAATGTTGTATAAAAGGGAGAAAACAACTAACGGTTTTATATTATACACTTTGACGCCGTTCACGTTATTTTTTATACTGTGGGTCCTTTGACGTGATGGAGGTAGAATTTTGATTGTATTTTGTACTATAGTCAGCGAAATTAGTAGCTGTCAACTCAACTGCAAATTGCACTCCCAAATTCCTAGGCTTGAAAATTTAATGTCGATTGGATTGTGGATATCTTATCTTATCTTATCAACTCACTTTTTGCTAGATTCGAAACTTGAAGCTAAATGGGATTCAGTAGTTAACTCGAGTCGAGAGTCGAGAGTAAAGAGTAATTCACATCTAATTGTCAATTGATACAAAAATACTCATCCCCCAGCATTTGTAGAAAACTACAAAGTACAAACTACACATATGACTCGGTTAAAACTGACCACTAATCCATAATCCATATAGTCATCCACAATTAAATTATAAATTACATGGAAAATTTACTCACTACTCAAAACTCGAAACTTGCAAGGTGCGAATTTTTCCCTCTTGTTCCGTCCTGTGGATTTATTGCTAATTCCAGTATTTCATACACAAAATCAGGTCACAAGTTGTATGCGTAATGCGTATTGTGTACAAATTATAGAAAAGACGAATACGCCGAATACCCTGTGTGTACACTCTGGGTACTGGGAACTACACATTATACATTGTACTGTCTGTGTTCGGCTTTTGGAAAACCACAATTTCAGTGCCAATGTCAAAAAATGGAGCTTAAATTACGCTGAACAGGAGAGGAAATTTCTTATTTAATTGAGCTTCCAGTTTTCAGCTTCAATGTACAATGTACATAGTGTACCATATACCATAATATACCATAATATAGCATGTAATGTAAAAGTCTTTAGTCTTTAGTTGATATTTCATAATAATTCCTCGTAACTTTTCTTAGAGTTAAATGGGAAAATATGAAAAATAAGGAGATAAACAAAGTAGACACAAAACATGGACAGGAAATAGGAACAATGAACAATACAGTGTCAATAATGTCGAATTGAGATCATTCCATATTCCATATTCCATTCCAAAGAAACCAGCATAGAAGAATGAAAATTACGTAAGCATAAAATAAATGTGATTTGTGCGTATTAATACTGAGGATTGAAGAAAAACTGGTGTGTGGTGTGGTGAATGGTGAATATGAGAACGGACAACGGACAACAAGAGAAAAACATTATTATGGATTATGGATTATGCATAGTAAATTGATTGAATTTATCAAATATTTCTCTACAACTTCCTCTTCCGCTCTTAGTTTTAATTTCCATTTGCTGTTGGAATTGTTACAGGAAACAGAAAACCGGCGATGACAAATAACAAGACAAAAGGAGCAAAAATTAGTAATAAATATTGTACAAAATGTGACGCGTGAAACTTGACTTTTTTATTTCAGAAATGACAAGTAAAAAGGAAAAGTCGATCTAGATTCTAGAAACTAGAAACTAGGACAAATATGGAACTTAATGCTTCAATACATTCACTACTACTGATTACTCATGATTATTTCAAGGATTTTTTTGATGAGATTGGTGGCAGAACGTTGCTGGGTCGTTTTGTTGATAGTGGTGGTAGGACGACGCTGGACTTTTTCTTCTTCATTCCTCCTCCGACTTTCTTGGGATGCACCACAACGTGATGTCCATCAATAATCAGTTTCTTACTCACGCCATAAGCGTGAGCTGCCTTTTGGGGAGAATCAAATTCAATTTGAGCTTCAACACTCTTTTTCCGCTTGAATATCGAAATATTCTTAGCTTCGGGAAAATGTTGAAGAAGCAAATCACGGTTGGTTGTTGGTGGCAAACCTGGAAAAAATAAAATAAAAAATAACCATAAGAATCAATAATCAATAATCAATGTAAAAGGTCAAACTGCTGAAAACTGAAAACTGAATGAAAAATTGATAATTATTGATAATTGATACTAACGGGAAACGACAATCGCAGGTGTGAATAAATTTGAAATGTTTGAATATCCAATGGTGGGTAGTTTCCATAATTTTTTTGCCAGTTCATCATCATTCATTCCATCCACAAAGTCAACATCTTCAACATCCGATGTACCTGCTCCCGCACTAGTACGCCCTGCCGTTGTTCTAGCACTGGGATGAAAGCTAATTTTTCTCCTCTTAGCAAAACCTAGTTTTTGAGGTGCAATTTTGTTGTAAAATGAATCAGTGTAAGAACTTTTCTGATCATCCACATTTTTGAACATGACAACTGCGACTCTTTTGGCACTAAAAAAACAAAAAAATAATTAGAAATTGAAAACGAGTTGCATGACAGATGAAAATTAAAAATGATTAGAAAAATCACAAAATGAAAAAATAATTACCCTTCACCATCCCCATAAAACCATCGAACTTTGGTCGCCTTTGGTAAATCCAGGAACAAATCAGCGTCTCTTGTAGTCGAAGGAGTGTCCAAAATTGCAATGTCCTCTGGCCGCAGAAACGCAACTTTATTGCTCCCAAGTTTCGGGAAATCCGTGGCATCCATTGCCTTTTTAGTATCCGCTTGATTTTTGAATTTTATTGTCCCGCTTCCGTCATTATTTCTAGAAAAACCTATGGCTCCAGGAAATTTTTTCTTCAAGTCCTCTTCACTCAAGTTTGAAGGGAGATTGACAACTTGGATTTGAGTGTCATAGTATGAACTTTTCCTCCTTGTCCCCGCTCCAAAGAGGAGCCGTTGAGGAGCCAGTTTTTTCCAGTCTGAAGTGTCAAATGCATTCCTTTGTTCACTTTCACTAGGAAAAGTCAATATAGCGATCCTCTTTCCCCCGTCTCCAGTTTGAAACCTCACTTTCTTGGCTGAAGGGAAATCTTTGAGAAATTCAGATTCACTCATTGAATTTGGAACATCTTCGACAGCAAGTTCGTCTGGTTTGAGCCACCCAAGTTGATTGTTGCCCAATTTAAGGAGGTCTGATTCATTATAAGCTGTTTTGGCGTCCACCGGTTTGTCGTACTGAATGATTGCTGTTCCATTTCCTCTATTAATTTTCATCCCTTTTGCCTTGGGAAACTTGTGGCGAAGATCCGAATCCTCAATGTCTGGAGGAATATTGCTGATCTGGAGTTGTGAGTCCTTATCCCCAAATTTGAGTCGTTGTGCTCCCAATTTTATCCAGGCTGAGTCTTCATAAGCTTTCTTCTGCTCACTTTCACTTGCAAATACCAGAGTTGCAATCCGCTTCCCGCCCTCTCCATTTTGAAATTTTACCTTCTTTGCTGTTGGGAATTGTTTGAGGAAGTCCGATTCACTGGCTGACTTTGGAACGTCTTCGATATAGAGCTCCTCCGGCCGCAGCCATCCCAGTTTATTTTTGTCCAATTTGAGCAGGTCGCTCTGACGATGAGCAGCTTTGGCATCCGCTGGCCTGTCAAATTGAATGGTTGCTGTTCCATTCCCCCTGTCAATTCTGATTCCAAATGATCCTGGAAATTTTTGACCCAGGTCAGCCTCCGAAATTCCTGGAGGAAGATTGCTGATCTGTAGTTCAGAATCACTTCCTCTTCCTTTGTTGTTGAGGCCACCAAATCCAAGGCGTTGCGGTCCGAGTTTTTTCCAAGGTGAATCCTGAAAGGCTTTCTGCTGGTCACCTACATTTGAAAAAATAATGGTGGCGATCCGTTTCCCGCCTCCGCCATCTTGAAAGTTGACTTTGCTTGCACGGGGAAATTCTTTTAGTAGGTCAGCCTCGGTGATATTTTTTGGGACGTCTTCAATGTACAGCTCTTCTTTTCGAAGCCATCCCAATTTATTCTTGCCCACTTTGAGCATGTTAGACTCTTCAAAAGCTTTTGTGGCATCAGCTGGATTGTCAAATTGGACGATGCCGGTTCCATTCGCTCGATCCATTTTGACCCCAACTGCTCCTGGAAATTTTAATAAAAATAAAACATATTTAAAAGAAGCGCGATTGTATTGCATGTATATTATATATATATAATGATACAATGATAATGAATAATAATGAATTTTGTATGTTCATGATGAATTAATAAAGCTATATATTAAACCTGGAAATTTTCGCATGAGGTCATTTTCTATAAGGCCGGGAGGAATATTACTTATTTGGAGTTGGGATTCGTCGCCAGATCCACCGGAACCTCCGTAGTTCAATCTCTGTGCGCCAGGTTTTTGCCAAGCTGCAAAATAAAAATACACGTTCATCAAAAATCAAAAATTATTTGAATCATGTACGAAAAGATAATAACTAATAATTAATTATTATTATTTTATATCTCATACTTGAATTTCCATAGGCTTTTTTCTGTTCCTCTTCATTCTCGAAAATAATTGTGGCGATTCTCTTTCCCCTAATTAAATATTAAAAAATAATTAGTATTAATTTGTAAATCGAATCGAAAATTGAAACAGCGGGAAAAATAAAGAAAAAACTATGAATTTTGAATTTTTACCCGCCAACGTTGACAAATTTAATTTTTTTCGCCGTTGGGAATTGTTTCAAAAGATCATTTTCATTCACACTTTGTGGCAAATCTTCAATATAAAATTCTTCGGGTCTCAGCCATCCTAATTTTGGCCTTCCATAGTGAATCAAACTGGATTCATCGTAGGCCTTTATGGCATCTTCTTCCTTCTGAAAAACTACTTTGGCAGTTCCAGTCACTTCGTTTATTTGTATTGTCAATGCTGCTGGAAACTGTTTTTTTAAATCCTCTTCCGTCGTTCCAGGTGGAAGATTAACAATTTTGAGTGGATTTTTTATAGCCACATGACCAAGTTGTCGTCTTCCTAATTTTTTATATGGAGCTTCTTCATATCCTTTGTCGGCATTCTGACTATTTTTGAACTGGATCGTACCGATCATGATTCCATCAGGTCCACTTTGAAAATGGACACCGGTCGCATCTCTAAAATCTATGAGGATGTCATCTTGATTCATACTGTCTGGAACTCCAAGAAGATACACTTCCTTTGATTCAGTTAATCATTAATCATTAATCAGAATCAAAAATAAAATCTCAAAGTTCAAGTTTGAATCAAAAATTTACAATGTTTTCAAAATTGTGAAATGTTTTGCATTTTGAACAATTAAATGATTATTATTAATTATTATTATTTATTTTTGTTCTACATTTTCTCGAATCCATCCCAAATGCCTATCTCCAAGTTTTAGCAGTGTGCTGTTGTTGTAAGTATTGAGGGCGTCTGTAGGAGTTGGGAATTCAATTCGAGCTGTCCCGTCACTAAATAAATAATAAATAAAAAAATCCATTTTAAATTTGTAATCTTTAAAACAAATGTGGAATTTTTATTTAAATTCAAATTCAAGTTCTTACGGTGCTATTGTAATTTTGGTGGCATTTGGAAACTCGTTTTTGATGTCTGATTCTGTGACTCCGTCTGGAAGATTGTGAAGTTTGACTTCATTGTCTTTCAAAAGTCCCTCTCCTTCGTCCATATCATAGTAATAGCCACTTGTCCAAAAAACAGGAGTGACGGGTGGCCAGGGAAAAACTCGGGAGAATTCATTTATAATTGGCGGGAGTACCACGGAATGTGATGCGGCGCCCGCCCATGACCTAAATTCAAGATTGAATTAAATATCATGTCCAAAACTGTGATGCGGTTGATCAATTATTAGTTTAATTCGTTTTGTATTTTGTAGATATTGTGAGTTCTACCTGTACATGCCACAAAAGTTTGAATTTGGATCCTTGAGAAGTTCTCCTTCTGCATTCCCGACTTCAGCAACTTCATTGCCATCCAGTACAAGTACATTCCCAGGTTTTCTAACGAGTACAAAAAATGAAAGGCAAAATAATATCGGACCTCTTTTGAATTGTAAATTTTAAGCTCATGGAATTATTTTACAGATTTGAGATTTTGTACACCATGTATTAGGCACTAGTGAAAAAATGGTCTTACTGTCTCGCTGAAGTAAAAGAAGAATGTCGAGGTTGGATCAGAGATTGACCTCCGGATCTGGATCGAGATTTGGATCTAGAGCGTCTTCTATCAGAGCCGAGACTTGTAGTGGATTTTGATTCTGGGTTTTCAGTTTTATCCTTTGCCTTATTGGAGCTCTTCCTTCTGGATGACTTGCTCCCGTCATCACGTTGTACACTCACTCGACTTGGTCTACTGGATCTGCTTCCTTAGTGAATTGAATTTAATAGCAAGTAATTCCAAATGAAATTGAGAACAAAATAAGGAGAATGATGCAGAGTATTTATGATTATACAGGTAGATTGGATTAAATTGGATTGTGAAGACAGTGCAGAGCGAGAAACGTTAAAAATACACCATTGCATTGACCAAACACAATGCAAAACAATCTACAATCTACCTGTAAACAGTAAACAGCGCAAGAGATTAAAGAATAAATTGAATGACTGTATTAAAATATGAATAAAACGAATGTTGCTTGTTGAGGAGGAGAAACATTGGAAGAAATTACATGATTTATGTAGAATGTAGAAGCTGAAGAAGAATAATTTTACCCTTCTTCTTCCAGCTTATAGATCCGGAAGTTGAAAGGGATTTTTCCAACGTACTATTTTCATTTCCAGGCGGTTTTAACGTTTTGCTAGAAACAGGATTTAGACTGGATTTGTCTGAAGTTGACATTCTGTGTCCAATTCAGAATTCAGACTTGAGTCTTTTGGAGTTTCAACCGTTTCAGCCACATCACATGGCCATCCAATACACGACGTGATGTATTAAAAATTACAATACGTCTCTATAGTCGGGTCACAAATACAAATTACAAATTATACTTGACATTTGACATTTGACATGACATTTTGTTTGTGATATTTGGTCTCGTATGCACAAAGTTGGTGACTAAAGCTATAGAAACCAACTTTGTTGACTTGTAGGAAATAGGAAAAGGCATTTATATATTATATAGTATTTACAGTGTGTGTGTGTGGTTTGGCGTTTTTCACATGCCATGATATGGTATGGCACATCAATGATCAAGCCAATGACATAATACATAATATATTGCATTTGCCACTGGATTGTACATTGGACACTGCACACAAATAAGACAGTAGCATGGCGTATGGACAATGTACCAATAAACAAATCCAACCTGCGGAATTACATTTCATGATGCTGTTTTTGTACTTGCAATTTTTTCATCCACATTACATTGGTTGAAGCTGAATATCTTAAATTAGAAGGCATACGATTTCGTGCATGATTTCAGAGGCATAATATTGTTGTGTCAAAATTATCATTGGAAATTTGGTGAAGGAGGAATATTTAACCTGTAACCTTAGATTTTGTTTTCATGTGCAGCAAGAAAAGCGCTTAAATTGGAGCCTATTTAAGCAAAAGGAATTTGGCTGGTAGACAAAAAAAACAACATCCCTCAGAAAGTGCGCTTCACACGCTTGATTCAAAACATCTTGGAGTCAAAAGAGCTTTAATCAGCTTTTGCAACTTGCGACCAATTTAATTTTAAATGAAGAATCCCAGTTCCAGCTCACATTTCACTCGTTACAAAGAAATGGAAAATATTTTCTGTCTTTCCTCTCAAGCAGCTTGAGTCAAGCTCAGATAATATTTTCAGCGTCCTCCACATTCACAATTACCCTATTAACGGGCAATAAAGGATTTGTATTTTTTTCCGGGACCTTTTGATTTTTGATTCTTCTCGTTTCAACTCCGTTTCTTCAAATGAGTTGGAACACAAGAAACTCTGGACTCTGGACTCTGGACAAAAGCAAATGTAGGCCACAGGCAACAACATGTGTTGTAGCGATTTTAATTGGAAAGTACGTTCTAAGCATTACTTTGATTCTGTCTTTTGTATGGAATCGTCATTTTAAATTACCCAAATAAATTGAATAAATCGTGGGTGATTTAACGTTATGGGACAAAACGTCTTCTAAAGCGTGGTTCGTAGTTCGTAATGCGGTAACATGAACAAGAAAACATGATTTAAAATCAGGTCAATTTTTATGGAATTTTACAATCGAAAGCTGTAAAGTAAGTCAAAGACAGTTTGAGTGCAATAAAAAATCCCAATTCCGAGTATCAAAACCAGTAAATTTTCCTAATTTATTGTTTTAAAATCGTCACGGGCAGAATTATGAAACCAAAATATTTTATTTATCATTTTTTGTGTGTTTTGGAATGTCTTTTGAGGTTACTCTTTCTGATAGTTTTGTACGGACAACCGGAGACGGAGCAACTGAATTTCGCCACGAGTTTGCCATTCCCTCGATTTCGGTTGTGAATGAGTTGATGTCTCTTGAGAGTGGAACGTCGAGCGGCTGCGTAGATGCAGTTGACCTCTGGACATTTGAATGGGCGTTCGTTTGTGTGAGTTCGAATGTGATTGGTAAGGTCATATTTGGAGACGGCAGCAAAGTTGCATCCTTTCTCTGGACATTTGAATGGTTTTTGGCCCATGTGGATCCTCACGTGTTTAGTCAAATAGGGCTTCAGTGAGAACTTTTTGTTGCAGTAGTTGCATTTCCAGGCTTTTTTCCACGTGTGAACTGTCAAGTGATTTATCATGCTGCTCCGCTCTACAAATTTCTTGCCGCAGTAATCACACTCGTGATCTTTTTGACCCGTGTGAATTTTCTGGTGTGTTCTCAGATGGCATTTTTGAGTGAAGGATTTCTCACAGGTTTTACAGACAAAAGCTCTTTTTCCAGTATGAACAACTTCATGATTTTTCTTGTGGTAGTTGCTCCTGAATTTTTTGTTGCAGTACAAGCACTCAAAATTCAGTGCTTTAGTTCTCGTCTTCTTCCTTTCCATGTTTCCTTCCCAATGCAATGCTTGGTCGACTGTCAACTCTTTTTATTCTCCAGATTTCTCCAGACGTGTGCCTAAAAGTTCCAAAAAATAAAAACAAATTCTCAAATTAATTCCTCACAAATAAGTTGTAGTTTTACCGTCGTCAATAATAATAATTGTCAGTTTCCATAATGTTTTGCACAATTTCAAGTTTACAAACTTGAAGCTGGATTTACACATTTTATTTGTCCGATAAAGTTATTTGAGGGAAAATTGGATGAAACCATGGGCTGGCGTAACGTTGGAAAAATTTAAAGCCCTTTCAACAAACAAGCTGGTGACTAATTTTGTCTCTCATAAATCACAAACCAAATAAAGTCACAGCTTCTCTTACAACATGTTTCTCCAATCCAATGAGTTGTCAATTGTCAACAAATAATGTGACACAATCACAAGCCTTTTGTAACGAGTTGAAGCTGCTGGTTTTCCTTATGTTCTTGGTCTATGTAATTTTATCCCGAGAGCTTTTCCTGTCTCATGGATCTGAATAGGGGATTGCGGGGCATAAATCCGCATTTTTAACTTCATTTAATTGCAATTAACTACGACGTTAGATACAGTTGCTGTTAATGTAGCATGAAACTGCATACTTTTGGCTACTAGAATATGGTATTTTGCGATTTTATACCACACCCCTATGTTGTGGGAGGAGGTGTGAAAAA
>JAQGBH010004299.1:0-17237 GCA_034698265.1 Sminthurinus aureus | reverse complement strand
ATAAATAACATTTGCATTTTTATGATAAAAAGTATTATGACCAGAGTTTTATGACAATTGACATTTATGAGAAATTGGTTTATGATTTAAAACATGACACGGGATAATGTATAAGAGAAACGGATTTTATTTTAACGATACGTGTCTAGTGTCTAGTGTCTAGTTTCTAGTATTTATATTCTACATTCTACATGATTGTATACACTCTCCGATAAAAAAAAGGTAAGAATGAGCGGAGGAAAATCTCTCTTATTTCGTTAGTTACACGTGGTAAGTGTAGTAAATAAAGTGGAAAATACTCTCTTTTCTCTCAATTCTCCATGTATCATCTACATTGTACATAATTTTACTGTATGCTTCATATGATTTCTAGTTTCATGGTACACGGTATTATACATGTAATATGGGATAAAGGACATGAGAATCGTATACCAATTTTGGAATTTGGCACGGAACTACAAACTAAACTCAGCTAAAGAAATAGCACAACATTCCAAACATCCAAACATCCCAACTCCAAATTCCAAATCACAGTGGTAGATATTTTTGAAATTGATCATTTTCATGTTGGCGCTCGTGTTTGTGTTCCTTTTTGCTTTGGTTTTTCAGCGAAGTGTCTCATCATCACATGTTCTGCTTTCAAGTTTCAAGCTGCCAAAATCTTTTTCTTTTATCACCTCCTCCTCCTCCCTTTTCGGTTCTGACTTGGAGTTGACGTTGGCGTTTGGATTTCCTAGGTATTATTTTGCACATTGCACATTGCACACATTTTCCTTAGCAAGTCTCCTCCAGATTCTAGATTCTGGATTCTAGATTGCAGAATCCAAACCATGCCATATAGCACATAGCATATAGACTATAGAAGAAGAAGATGGGATTGATGGGAGACGGGGCTGAAGTTGAAGAGTGGAGGAAATGTCATTGAGGTATGTACTTAGAACTTGGACGGTTTTCATAGTTTTTCTTAGATTCTCATAGTTTTCCATTTTCCATCTTGGTTTCCCTTCAAAATGTTCAAAGGGAAAACCAACTAGTCATCCAGTACCCAGTCAGCCCGCTTGTCTGTCTCCCACACATTACACATACATGTACTATTTGACTTTGCACTGTACAGTGTACATTGTACATACATTTCTAATGTTCGTGTATGTAATGTTTTATAGGGAATGTGGTGTGTTCAGTGTGTACATTGTACATACAGCATACAGATGGAGTACGGAATGTGAAAACATAGCTGGTTCACTTGCTTTCTTTTCTTTTCCTTTCACTTGGTCTTTTGTACTCTCTCTTCTTTCTCTTGCTTCCTCTGTAAAGATAACTTGGGAAGAGAAAAGGACAAGGAATAGCAACAACCAAGGCGGAATGAATATCAGCTGAAACTGTTTGTGTACCTTCTACCTACACTTTGCTACTATCAAGTCTCATGCTTCATACACCTTTCTGTGTATGTGAATTGTGTGTATATATCTACACATCTACAATCTACGGTGTACATTGTACACTGTACAATGTACACTCAGAACTCAGAACAAACGGGACTTCAAAAGATTTTCCTTCGGCCTCCTTCATCCTCTCGCTCTTTCAATATATATTATATTTGTAGTGCGGTTGTCACCCGGAAGGAATTTCAAAAGGTTCAAGGTGCCCTCGGAGCGTGTACATTATCCACACTCCATACCTAAATAAATTTTACAAAGATATGCGAAAATGGGAAAATACACAAAAATGCAAAAAATGTATTAACTATAACACTAGACACTAGACGTTCGACATTCCGCACATACGCAGAGATGGTATGTTTTTTTAATGTGCGGTGTGTAATGTGTAATATGTGCAAGAAGCCTAAATTTTCAACTTTCTTGCTTTTTTTAAAATTTTGGATTGAGACTTGAGACCTAAAAACAGTGGTAACTGGTAACAGAGAAAGAAATAAAGATATGCAGTATACAGTATACAATACCTAGTGCACAGTGCACTCTGGACTTTAGATCACATGTAGCAAGATTTATCGATGTGTAAGTTGTAATTGGTAATTGGTATGCAAAATTCTGGATTCTGCATATTGGGAGTTTTCTTTGTGCAATGCTCAAAATCCTCCCACTATAAGGCGTCCGTGGTTTCTAGTTTGGGTTCCTTTGATTTGGTTTGGTTAGGAATGATGACGTGTGTTGAGTGTTGAGTGTTGAAGAGGACAGGGACGAGATGAAAAAGTTGAAAAAGAGCAAAGTATATTATCAAAATTGATACGAATTCATGTGTGTTTTGTAAAATATGTCATAAAACACTACATATATATTATATGCAGTGCAGTTAAACATTCAAACTTGTAGCCTTACAAGTGAAAGGCGCTTGCACAAAGTATAAAAAATACAAAATCAAAATCAAAAGTGCGCACAGTTATTCTTTCACAAAACCTACTTTGCCATTTTCCATTTTCCATGCTCTTTGATGTGGTTCCACATTCCACATTCTCCATTCTCCATTCCACGAAACACATGATACAATTGGAATATGTAAATAAATGACATTAACTCTGTTAGCGTACAGACTACAGACTAAAGAGTATCGCGGATAGAGAATAGAGAATGTCGAATGTGTGGTGTGTAGTAGATATTAGACATTGCATGTGAACTGAACAAGAAACCAGAAAGGAGAAAGGAGAAAGAAGAGGCGAGACTAGGCCAAGAAAACTGAACAAGAATCCCCAAAAGAAATTGTCCACTTTCCCTTTTCCTCTTTGTGTGTTATGTATTTTAAATTTTAACAGTCATCCCTCTCCTCTCCATTCCCCATCGCTCGCTCTCTCTCTCTCTTTCTCTCTGTGTCTGTCTTGCTCTGTGGATGTGTCAACGTATGTATTCTCAGTGGAAAACTTGACAATGGAATTTCCATCTTGGCCAAGCATTATGCATAATACATTACACCATATGCACAATTTACATTGTACATACTACATACGTGTGCATTTCGTTCCATTTTTGAGGGAAAAGTCGAAACTGTCGAGTGTCGAGTGTCGAGTTTTGACATGTAAGTAGACTACGTACTTAACGTACATGTATCATACCATACGTCAGCCGACACACATGTACAATATACACATGCATAAGTGTAAAAAAATATCCTCTAGACTTTAGATTCTAGAATCTAGATTCCAGAAATACAAAAACTAGAAACGTCCCTGAATTTGCCTCTTTCTCTTTCACTATTTCTATATTTCTATCTCTGCCTCGGTCTCTGCTTCTGTCTCTCACACATGACGATAAAATAGAAAATACAAAGAAAAGGAATGAATGAATGAATGAAAGAAAGATGGAGAGGAAAGGAGAAGCTGGAAAAAACCCTTTGCCTTTCGGAACGTTCGAACGTTCCTGTTTGACAAGAAATAGGAACAAGGAACGATCTTGAGAAGATGAAGAATGAAGAAGCAGTACGCAGTAACTACAGAGAAAAAAGTAGACACTAGACACACAAAAGTATAAAGCGAGAAAGAAAGTGAGTAAAAAGAAGGAAAAAAGGAGAAACCAGCTTTTCCATCGTCATTTTTCTTTATTCTTTTTCATATTATATGTTTTATTCTTGATTCTTTATGCTTTATGCTTTCTCCTTTCTCCTTTCTACTTTACCTTTTTCCACATGGAGATTTACAAAAAAGATTTTTTTTGTACAGTATTCAGAAAACAGAGAGAGGGCGAAAGAGAGGAGAAATATAAAAGATTTCAGATGGGATTGAGTGAAAAGTGTCTTACAATTATTTCCACGCATATGAAATATGAAATACGGATGCATTTTTACATGAATACTGAATACTTTTTAGCGAGTAGAGAGAATAGAGAATAGAGAATAGAAAAGAGAATTGAGTGATATCATGTGATGTGATAAGTAGTGTTTAAACGTGTTACGAATCATATAATAATAATAATGTCCTATAACATAATATAACCTAATAGTGGTATAAAAAATGCAACAAAATACAGAATACAAAATAAATACATTGTGATTGTGTAGATGTAGGATTCCAAATTCCAAGTGAAATTGTAGGCATTTTATTTTGTTATTTTGTGTACCGCTGAATAAATTTGGGTGAAAAGGGAGAGAAAAGGAAAAGGAAAATTTTGATGATGTTCGGAGCCGAAGGCAATCTTTTCTTTACTCGCAACTCCGAGACTCCAAGATCGTTGCTCATAGGATTCCTGTTCACTGTTTCATTCACCGTGGTAGAACAATAACCGAACCAACTTTGTACTGTCTACTGACTGTAGGCTGTCGACTGTAATATAGATATGATATCGTATATTATTATTATAGTTTTATTCTTATTCTATATTCTATTTGCATCGCTACAACAAACCAGTCGTAACAGTGATAAGTTTTTATATTATTATTTATTGTATATACTAGATGTAGTCTGTATGTAGTAAAATATGTAGTATAAAGTACAGGTATTTATTCTGTACTTTTTCTCCCGCGCCAATAATTATTATAAGTATCTAATAATAACGTGACTAGGCAAAGGGACGGATTATCTGGAATCCTAGAATTCTGGAATTCAGAACTTCCAAAACCAAAGGCGAACGCACAACCTTTCGTCATACCTCAGTTGCCATCACCTTTACCTACCGAAGACCGAAGTGCACAACACACAACACACAATATTTATGCAGTAGGAAGTAAGACATAATTCCACGACAAGTTATTTGCTCAGATCCAATATCCAATTTTCATGCCAATAAAAATAATCCTGGAATTCCCTTTGTGTCCAACAAAATAAAGAGAGAGGCAGCGTCTCTAGTCTCTGGCTCTCTGACTCAGAGAGGGTGAAAAAATAATGTAATGATGATATTTAATGAGAAAGGATTTCAAAGTTTGTACAAAAAGGAATGAGACGATAGCATTTCTAAGAAAACAAGTCCATAGTCTAAAGTACACAGGATACAGTTGCATCTAGATTCTAGATAATATAAATATAATTAGCCTAGTGGTAAATAAAAATCTCAATTTTAAACACAATATAAAATATCATATGATGTAGAAAATTTGTGTTGAAAATTTTTACAAACGGAGATTCAATCATTTGCTCATTAATCTTGTTTACGGTATTCAAATTTCTAGTATTCGTGTGACATGCAATAAAACACAAATTTAGTTATTTTATTTAGTGAAATTTTTCATAAGTTGAGTTCTTATGAAAAATTTCAGAGGTAGTACAATTTGAATGACGGATGTCATCGGTGTTTTTGCATTAAGCACAGCACATGGCAGATGTTAAATGCTAACGAGTGTAAATTCATCTGTCGTAATATGTTTTTAATATGTATTTAAAGCAGGATGAAAAAAAAAACTTGTTACCAATATTCAATATTCAATGTATGATGTACAACAGAAATTATTTATTTATTTATTAATTAATCGATGCAATAAGAAATGAAATCAACTGGAAATAAAAATAATCAGTGCATAATGCACAGTTCTGCAACATAGAACACGAGATGACTCAAATGTAGTTAGCTTGAGGATGAAAAGTTGGCATTATAAATTGTTGTGAGCTATTAGCCAACAAATTTATAAATGTATGTACGTTGTACATTGTACATTGCACACACATTTTTAAGGAAGCGTTCTAGATTCTAGATGTCAATGTGAAAAATAGAGTACAAATTATTATTGTTGATGATAAATACAGATGTAGGTCTGTGTAAAACGGATATACTAAATATTGCACACTTACAACGATTGTATACTGTAGATTGCAGACAAGTTACGCATTTTGAGGGAGCAATTAGCGTCTATTTATGAACTCCCAACTGATGACATCAAGTACAAATTGTACATGAAAACGGAATTCGGAACAGCCAAGTTTTAAGCGGATGTTTCTTGTATGTAGATTGTAGATTTCTGAATATATTAGACTAATATCTGTGTACTGTGTACCGCATACCGCTTCCATGTACAAGTCTAAGCGATCTCTTTGGCTGACACTTACAGTTGTTAGTTGTTAGTTGTTACAAATGATGTATTGAGAATTGAGTATGGAGTGTAGAGTATGAGACATTTTACAAATTCGGCATTCATTTGTGATATTTGATACAGCAGCATGAATCACCGTTCGCCATCGTACTTTGTAGTTTCCTACTGCTCCTCCTCCTGCTTCTACTATTCTTGATTCTTGAAAATCCTTTGAGCTTCAAACTAAAACTCCAAGGTTGAGAATTGGCAATAACTGTTCCACCTTTCACCTTAAATGCTTCTTCATTTTGAATGCAATGTACAATTTACATTTACTCATACGGTATACTGTATACTGTATACTGGATACTCGCACTACATAATTTGCATACAATTTACTACTACTGCATTTCACCTGTGTACTGTGTAATGTTAAATACGTTGTAGTGTCGTACATACACAATTATTGTAGCTGTGGTTAATGCTTCAAAATCTTAGTTTTTTTACCTCCGTTCCTTTCTTGAGTGTACAAAGAATTTGCGCATTTTTACATTTTTGGAAAAAAAAGGTAAAATAATTTTTTATACGATGTGGTAATGTCGAATTACTGAATCAGGTACAAAATAAATGTAAGATAGTAAATAGTACATTAGATAATAGTCTACATTCTATAAAACATTATAAAAATAACTGCATCTCTGTTTTATGGTTACACATTTAGCATTTGCCTGGATTGATTCAGGATTCCTAATTCCCAATTCGCACTCGTGTATTGAGTATTGATGCATTGGTGTATGTTGTATGGATTTATGGATGATGGAATAAAATATAAAATATGTACATATCATAGTCTGAGGTCTGAGGTCGTAACTCAGCACTCTGCACTCAGCACACGGCACACGGCCAATGCAATATAAAACTGCATATTATAGTGTGTACACAATGCAGTTTCCATTCTACATGTAACGTGTAACGTGTACCAAGATTCTGAATTCTGGATTCTAGATTCTAGATTCTAGACGTTGGTTGAAAACTGAACACATAATACACGGCACATAATACATAATATACAAAGATAGATGTCTTTTTTATTTTTATGTGTGTATGTGTACAAGATTTTGGCTTTGACTTGTCTGCCTGCCTGCCCGCCCGCTTACGTCCTTACTTGCTACATATTTAACTCGTATCTCCATTCTCCATTCTATATTCTATATATAGCTCTCCCCAACAGTATGGATCTTTTTCTGTTTATACGCCGAATACAGAGTACGCCCGCCCGCCACTAGCGTGGCGAAAAAGCATAGCTAAAATAAAATTTCCTTTTTTGTATTTTTTCTCTCAGATTCAGACAATGCCAAATATCAACGAATTTTGATACAAATGATGAAACAAAGTTTAGGGAAAAATCCAGAGGATTCAAGAATCGTAACCTAAATCGGACTGTAAAATGTTGGATAAAAGAGACTCGGATTCGGACTTGGATTTTATTCAGGTTCGATTATATGGATCTTTAGCCTGCTGTTTAGTGTTCAGCGGGAAGCCCGTAATGCATGCTATTATAGTAATACAGAGTACAGACAGTCTCTGTATTCTGTATATGTGGAGTATGCAGTGTACACTGTACAGTGTACAGTGTATGGTGTGTATAGTTTGTCTATAGTTGGCAGAAGGTAGAAAGTGTAGCAGAGTTGGAGCGCAATCGCAAAAAAACTCTTTTCTCTCTTCTGCCTGTGTGCTGTGGTAGCGATCGTTGAGTTCCTCACTCTCCGCTCTCACACAGTCCGTTTCAAACACTGAGAAAGTGGTAACATAGTTGAGCAAACTCTGTGTTTTCATTTATTTTCCTCTATCCTTCTCCTGTCTTGGAATCCGCATTCTCTTGACAATTTACCATCAACATCCATCCTTGCTATTTGGATTTGGATTTGGATTTTGGATACGCACAACACAGCACGCAGCTAACAAGTACCCAGTAACCAGTACGTCAGCCAGCCAGCCAACAAAATAAAGTACACTTTTCTTAGTCCACTCGGTACGGTCTACGATATACAACCTACAAACTACAAACTACGATCCACAATCTACAATCTAACAGTGACGATAAACGACCCTATAAAAAACCTCTGTTTTTTGTTTCCCTTCTTCTTGTTCCAGCTGCTATACTTATTTAAGGGTAATTAATTACTTAATTAATCAGTTTACAATCTACATCACTCTCTCAGCACTTTTTCTCTAGGCTCTAGTCTCTAGTCTCTAGCCTCTCTTCATCAACAACAAAAACAAAAACAACAGCCGCATCATCATCATCAACATTCTTCTCCTCCTTCTCATTCTCATTCTCATTTTGGTTCTGGTTCTCATTATTTCTCTAATGATATTATCATTATAATTATTACCGCAATAAAGTATTGTCAAAACTGTCGTCGGCACTCGTCACTTTTTCTCCTGTGCTGTGGTTTGCTTTGTGGTAGGTGATAGTGTATAGTGTACAGAGTAAAGAGTAAAGAGTATAGAATAAATAATACAGAGTACAGATACTGAATAACGTATCAAGTATCACGTATCAGTCATCAATCAACAACAAAAACAAGAAAAAAGCAAAGGTAAAACGGATCTCAAGAGAGGAAAATCATTAGGAAGGAGGAAATTTGTTTGAAGATTCAAGATCCTGTTTTGGTTTTTGTACATTGTTTTGTATTCTATTTTCATTTATTACAAATTGCAAAACATCTACATTCTACATTCTACAAACATGTGGAAAACGGCAATATTTTAATAATTATAGCAGAGCTTTCATGTTTGGAATTCCGAGTTTAGAGTTTAGAGTTTGGAGTTTAGAGTTTTGAATTTTGAGTCTCTTCCTTCATGTTTTATGCATTCTCAAGTGTGTACAAATTTAGTGCGTTGTAAATTGTAAAGTTGCAAAGTTGGAGAGCAAGTAGAGAGCAAGAAGTAAAATAATAAGAATAATAATAGAAACAACGTTGATGATTCTATTCAGAAAGTTACAACCACAACCACAAAGACTCAAGATTCAAGACTCTGGATGTGTAATCATCCTGACTGTTTCACATTCACATTCACATTCAGATTCTGAGTAATAATAAGAATAATAATGGTGAACATGCTCCATTCTCCATACCCAAACTCCTAACTCGGTTAATAGCTTCATTTGTATTGGGAGCAAGACGGAATGACAGGAAGAAAAAAAGAAAAAAAGAAAGGGAAAGAAAATGCTTGTGTTACACAAAGTGACATTAGACATTATAAATAATACGAATGGAAAATGGAAAGTCAAAACCAGAAAACCAAAACAAGTGACTAAAACAAGTCTTCCACCGCTACGCATAACAAATAACAATACACAATAGACAATAGACAGTACAATAGAATTCACAAGACATAATACACAAGACACAAGACAAGGAACAAGATCAAGCACACAAAAAATTACTAGAGGAGACACAGGAGAAAGAGGGAAACAAAGAAAGGAGAAATGAATGAGGAAATAAAGGGAAAGGGAAAATAAAAAAAGTATCTAAAGAGGAAAACAGCCGTGTAGAAAGATTTCCTCTTCCATTATTTCACTTTTCCTATAAGCTTGATTCTTGATTATATATATAGGCGTGATGAAGTTAGGGGATAGTCAACATTCCACTATTCAGCATTCAGCATTCAGCATTCATTGCTCATAGTTAATGGTTGGTAGTTGATAGTAGTGCACATCTATCATCTGCGTATATTCTATTGTCTACAATGATATTAGTAAAAAGTAAAAGGTTGTCTGTGATTCTTTTCCCTTTTCTTCTCTTTGCAAAGACAATACATTAGATTGCTCTGAAACTGGAGCTGAAACTGAAGTTGAAGGAGAAAGTGAAACTGAAAGTGAATAAGTTTGCGAAATTCTCTTCCTACTTCTTTCAATATGTATGTATACTGTATACATCCAACATCCAAGATCCTGGATCCTAGAACCTAGATCCTACATCTTAGAGATCCTAGATTATATTGTTTTGAAAGAAACTCTTTCATTTTCAACTTTTTCTCACAACGTCCACGCTCCACACTCCACAATCCAAACGACCAAAGGCCGACCCTTTTCTCTAAAAAAAACAGAGAGTCGTACAAAAATACATGTAAAAGTACGAGCTCAACTTTTGCAAATTGCGAGAGGGAAACTTTATTCCTTGTTCCTTGTTCGCTACTCGTGTGTCCTGTGTGTAGTGCAGTTTGGAGCTAAATTTTCTCGATTCTCTGCTCAGCATTCAAAGTCTTGAGTCTCCAGACTTTTGTCTTTAGACTCCAGACTCTAGATTCTAGATTCTAGATTATAGTCTGCATGTGCTTTCTGCTTCTCTGGTTGACTCACATATTTTATGTCCAAAGTCTACAGTCTACATGTACAATGCACAGCACAGAAATACGTTTGTAGTTAGTACATTGTACATTCATCCATTTAACTGTCGACTTTTATCGAGTAATATTGCTAGATGTGGAGTCTCTAACCTATAATTTACATGTACAATGTACAATGTACGATGCACATGGATCTGTCATTAAAATATATATCGTGTATAGTGTACAGTGTACAAATTACAAATCTGTTGGTATTCCCAGTTCCCAGTACAGTCTCCATGTGCAATATTATATCATACATCATATCGCACGTTTGAAACTTCAAGTATGAAATAAGCCAAAACAGACGTTTATTTTTGGTTATTCTGTTTTATCATGGGGAATCCGAATCCGAAATTGGCCCAAAAATCCAAAGATTAAATCAAATACAGATAATATTATATTACATTTGTCTTTATAAATCCCTCGATTCTCGATTTACATGTACATATATTATAACTTGAAATTTGTACATTTTATTTTAAACAAGAAAACTCAAAAGTTTTTAAATTTTAATTGTACTTTTGAATTGTGGTTTTTTATGCGATACAAGATAAGAGATAAGAGATACAAATCTTAAATTTGACGAATGATATAAATTTGAATTTGGAAAAGAAAACGGAAAACGACAATGACAAACAGGTTTGAGAAATGGTATAAAATGTAGTATTGGGGAGACGTGGAAGAATTTTAAACGAGTTTCTTTTCTCTTTTGAAATTTTTAAAAGGTGCTCTTCATCCCTCTCGTCTCTCGTGTACAGAGTAAATAGTGAAAAGTGAAAAGTTTAGACTGTAGACTGTAGACTCTAAAGTTTAGAGAATTTATTTTATTCAAGATTCAAGTTAAGGGTCCTTTTTTCTACAACTAATTTTTACCTGTCGCCTGCTCTTTTATTAATATTGATGTGCGTAGAGTGTAGAACGTAGAACCTAGAACCTAGAATCTAGATTTTGGATACGTCTGCATTTTATTTACCGTGTAGTGTTTAGTATCAAACACATGTAATAGTTGACTGTTGACTGTGAAAAATGAAAAACGAACACTGTACATTTTACATTTAACATCGTACATCGTACAGACCGAGACACCGACATAGTAAGCCAGTTACCGGTTACCAACACGAAGAGTAATCCTATTTACTCCTGTAGCATTTTTTTATCCCGATTTTTTTCTTTCCCCTTCTCTCCTGCTACTTTTGTACTTTCTCTCCGATTCCTACTTTCTACCTTCTACTTTCTACTTTCTATATTCAATATTCAATATTAATATTATTTCCCCCTCATTTCTTCCTATATTCTTCATTCTTTTATAATGTCTAATATCTAATACTAAATACTAATGTGATTACAAAATCAAGTTCCTCTCTGTTCCTTCACATCATTTTATTTTATTTTATATTCTGTTTCCTATTTCGTATTTCGGCATTACCACTGTCTCTGGTTCTGGTTCTCGTTCTTGTTCTGGTTCTTGTTTTGGTTCTTGTTTGTACTTATTATTATTATTATTAATAATAATAATAACATCATCCTATTATCTATATTTTGTCGTGCATTGCAGGAAAAAGTGTAAAAAAAATCTAAAATCTAATCCTCCGCACATAAAATCACGTTGTACATAAATATTTTCTACATTCTACATTCTACACGCTGCATTCTGTCTTGTGTCTTGTGTCTTGTGTCTTCTGTTTACATTCGTTGTCAATTCCAATTTCCAATCCTAAAAAATCACGCAAAGTAACAGAGCTTTCAACATTTAAAGTTCAAAGCACAAAGCAAAGCTTTTTAGTCTACTTTAGTGTTTAGTGTTTAGTGTGCTGGTGAACAAATACGCCAAACACACACATAATTTTATACATAACTCCATGAACTTTGACCAGACTCTTACAATTTGTCTAGTCTTAAAAGTCTCAAGTCTCAAAGGTTAAATGGGTAAACGGTAATAGAGGTTCAAGGTTCAAGGTTCGAGGTTCGCGATAGCAGATTTGCCTAGAACATAGAAGCTAGAAGCGTTATGTATTTTGTATTTTGTATTTGGATGTTGGAATATTAGAGCTGCGTAAAATGAAGAGAAAAGAGCCAAGAGACGAGAGACACAATAACAATAATAATAATAACCGTAACCGTAATAATTGATGTTTAAAAGTTGTATAAAATCCAAATATTTATGTAAATGATTATTCTAAATTGGAAAATGTGTTTCTAACCTTTGTTTGTATTAGGCTGAAATCGAGGATCAAGAGCAAGAGGAAGAAGAAGAATACGATCATGGCCATTGCTTAAACGAAGCACAAAGACGAGCAGCAGCATACGGCATACGTGTTTTGCAATTATAGTGAAACAGAAATTGGCTCTTTATTAGAGGATCGTTCTGCAGTGTGCAGTGTACAGTTTACAGTGTAGAATTAAGCAGTGAGCAGTGAGCAGTGTCACTACCAATGGTCCTGTGTGTGTGATTTTCTAGTGTCTAGTGTCTAGTGTCTAGTGTATTCCATGTTCAAATGTTCAACGTAATGTATAGTGAATGGTGATCCGTGTACGTGTAAATGGTAAATGGTGAATAGTAAATGGATGATGTTTCAACGAGTCAATACTACAGATTACAGATACTCTTCACGCTTCACGTAAAATGTAAAATATAAAGTAAATGTATATGCAGATGCAAATACAGATGCAGATAGCGACTCAGTTTCAGATAGTCAGCTGCATTAGCTCGGTCGTGAATTTAATTGTAAGTGTTCCCAGTTTCCCAGTTTCCCCAGTTCTCACAGTCTAATTTCTAATTTGGCCATGCAGAAGAGGCAAAAGCAGCATATAAAACAGCATTCCGTGTACAATCAACCACCACACCATCATTTGCAATTCGGTGGCGGTTGACAAAACCCAAACTCATCAACGAGAGAACAACAAAAATCAATCCCTCTTTTAAGGTACGTAAATAGTAAATAGTAAATATCCATATAAATTATAAGTACATATCCCATTTTACCCCATCAAATGCATACTTGATTTCATTAAAAAACAAGGTGGTACTTACGATAAAATACGAGAAAATATATAAAAGGAATAGTGATCAACTAAAAAGAGCGGGAAAAACAAATTGTCAAGTTTGTTGTTAATTTTATGTAAATTGAAAAGTGATTTACAAGGAATAATTTGTGAGGCATTTATTTTCAGTTTTACGATATATTTTCTACATTCTACACTCTACACAACTACGGTCTATGGTTAAGAACTCGAAATTCCCAATAGAAAACCTACTTGATCGTGAATCTATTTTAAATGAGACTCGTCGTGCATAGTGAATAGTGGATGATGTATTGGCAATTAATTAGTTCAACCTTCATCCTATTTTGCAACCAAGTGATTCTGGTGCAAGAGACTCGAGACTATTCATTGTGCATTCTAAATACATATTGTACAATGTACATTGTACATGGCTCTGATCTCGATCCTCGATCCAATCAGCATCTATTTAGAAGAGCAGTTCAATTGTCAATTTTCCGTTTCCTCTTTCAAATTGTCGGTAATAGATGCAATCGACAAGAGACATGAGACTTGAGACACGAGCACAGGAGAACAGGAGAAACTAGAAGCGATTACAAGTTACAACTTGTTCATGTCTCAGGATGTTGTATGGTGTACGGTGTACAGTTTAGATGGATGGATAATGAATAGTTTAGCAATTATCTTGTATTAGTAGAATGTTTCGAGTTTCGAGTCTGGAGCTAAGCAATCGCTATTACTGTGCTCATTTGCATCGGAATACGCTTAAAATTCAGCATGATGATTCAACGTGGGACTTGGTACGACAAGTCGACACTTTTGCTACTACTGACGGTTGACTATTGACTTTGGAGTTTGAAGTTTGGAGTTTTGACTAACTGTATTAACTGTAATTTGTAACTCTTTCTCTACAGAGAGTTATTTATAATATTCTGTAGAGAATATTAGAAAATAGATCATGTAAAAAAGGCAAATTACAATGACAATGACATTAAATTTCCTATTTACGTATGTATAATAAAACTGAAAATTGAAACAAAAACAAAATGCAAATAAAATTTACAGCTGACTGACTGGAAACTGAGACGATAAAATTAAAAAAATGTGTAACAATTTTTTTGTTGTATTCGCGAGCAATAATAAAAATTTAGCAGTGAGTATCGAGTATCAAATAATTTAGTACATTGGACATTTGACATTAGGTAGGATTTGTGCTTTATGCTTTATACTTGGGTTTTTGTAAACTGCGTGTGTAACCACGAGGCAATTCCAGATTCCAGAATCCAAATTCCAGAAAATTGTACATTAATTTTTGTACTATGTACACAATTTTCCTCTTATTTTATACCATTGCTAAAAATTTCCTTTGAATTTGAGTGTGAGTTTGGTTCTAGTTTTGATTTTGATTCGAAGGCTGAGCGATTCTCAATTTTTATCATCAATTAAATTAAATGAGTACATAATATGTAATATGTAAATATTTATGGGTTCAGATTACGGTGTACAGTGTAAACTGTGCACATGTGCATGTAGTGATTGTGTAGTGTGTAAATCATGGTTCTTTTGCATGTATTTTGTACTTTGTACCACCTTCCACATTTTTCCTCTCAAAATTCCATTAACAGTGATTAATCTAATCCGATTCATTCGAATTTCCCCAGTCCAAACTCGAAACTCCAAACTAACTGTACATTGTGCATTGGACATTGGGCAAATGAATATGAATGTGATTAGTGATTATGAAAATGAATATCATGTCCAACATCCATCCATCCAAGCCAAGATAAATGGTAAATCAACAATCAGTCAGTCGGTGCCTACAGCATGAAACAGGAAACATAGTACGATATTGCGTGATTTGATATCTACAATCTACACTCGCTCATACAAACTTCCCTCGTCCTTATTTTATCAATTTTCAGGATTGAGGATTGAATGACTTTGAAATTTCCAGTCAGACATCTCACATCTCCATTGGACATACCACATAACACATAATTATAACATCATTAGCAAACTGGACTAGTTTTTTCCGCAAATTCCAGATTTGTACATTTGTGTAGGAATGCATACCATTTTCATTTACTCATAACTCATAATCATACACCTACACGTACACATGTTCACGAGAGAAGCGGGAACACATCAAAGGATTTTAACAATTCCAGTCAAGGCAAATGATTAGCTTTATTTTGTGAATGGACGGATATCGATTGAACAGAGACTTGTTCTAATTTCCAATATTCCAATATTGTTCTTGATTCTTCATTCTTCATTCAGTTGTGCCATCTGTAATCTATACTTCATCTATATTAGTGCACTGGTTTTGGTATTTTGCATTTTGTAATTTATATTGACGGTTGACGGTTGACGGTTGACGGTTGACGAGGTTTCATCTTTGTGGAAAATAAAAGCGTAGCTATAACATATTACATGTACCGTTTTTAATATTTATTTGCACATAATTGAGATTGGAGATTGGAGATATACAGATATTTTCATTCACATTCAGACAATAAATTTATGTACAAAATACAAAGCACAACAATGTACGATGCTATAACATGTCGTTCTATGAACATGAATTTATGATGCTTACTCGACTCGAGACTCGAGACTCTAGATTCTAGACTATGAGAATTTGTGTATTTGTATGGATTTATTTATGTGTGTGTGTGAGAGAGAGAGAGAGAGAGAGAGAGAGAGCGAGAGTAAAGGCAGGCAGGACAAAAGACAGAAGCGGAATCTATCTCCTTTATTCCATCTATTATTCAATTTATCACATTCATGCTTGTTTTTGGTTGGTTTCATTTTAATTTCGACCGGCGGAGCATAAAACACGGCTAGTCGAGCGTATAAAGATAGGACGTAATGTGACGGCTAAGTACGTTGTGCACTGAGCAGTGAGCATTGAGCATAGTTTGTAGTTTGTAGTTTGTACACAAAGTGAAGCACGAACAACGGACTTGGACAAAAGGAGACATGGAAAACAGTATAGAAAAAACCATTGTGCATTGTAAACAAAGATGGAAATTTTGGGAATTGATTCCCATTCCCGCTTTTTGGAATGGAATGATTCCGATTCCATTCCACAAAAATCAAGGAATTGGAATGGAATCGGAATCAACGCGCGTGGAATCAGAGAGGAATTGGAATCACAAGGAATGGAATGGAATCAATTCCTTGATTCCTTGCTAGAAAATAATAGCTAAAAGTATTTCATTCAAAACCTTAAATGTTGAATACATTTTTAATTATGTAACGACAAAACTGCAAAATATAATCATTATTATTATTCTAACGAATACTTACAGTAATAATTATTTTAATTACTGTTTTCGAAATTATAAAATCAGTATAAAAGATATAATTTGTAATAAAGCAGACTTTATGTATTTCAATAATAATGCAATGAAGTAATTGATTTAAATTGCTAAACACAAACTTTGCAGTAATATTCTAAAAGTACAAAGTACAATTGTCACAATAATAAATGCGTTGATGCAACAATATTACTAATATTAAATAATGATTACCATCATGTAATTATTTATTGCTGTTAGCAATAATTATTGTCTGTAGTTGTTTGTTATTAAAAAAAATAAAACAAACAACGGATGAACATGTGTTTGTAGAATTATAGCTACAAATTGTAGTCTAAAATAACATTTTATTGAACTTAGTTAACTGCAATTAAACAAAAAAGGCTAGGTAACTGCAATAAACACACTTAAAGTTAGTTAATTGCAATTGAACAAGAACCAAGAACATCCTCGTATGTCGTTTTTTGTTCCCATAGTGTTTTTTGACATAGTCTTTAATTAAACACAATTAAAGTTAGTTAATTGCACATCTGAACTGTTTTACAAAACAACATATTTTAACTGTTTTTGTTT
>JAQGBH010004298.1:0-17238 GCA_034698265.1 Sminthurinus aureus | reverse complement strand
TTAAAGACAGCAGCAAGTAGAAACGGTTGATCTCGTAACTAAAGGGATCTGTGATTTTTTTCACATTACTTGTTGGTAATATAATATATAATATAACTTTGTAACTGTTCGGTTTACTTTTCCAAACGTTGGACCGCTTCTAATCTTTTTTTTGATAGTGTGACGTTCAATTTTTTTTGCCTTTTATCTTTTGACTTTTTTTGGCTAGCCCTGTAACTTGTAATCTTCTGTGGTTCTGCCTAGTGATGATCAGTGTGTGTATGGTTAAAAGTATGAGATTAGAAAATAAATGGAGCACAACTATTTTTAGCAGCCCAAAAACCCCATCGAGGTGATTGCTATCCCATACATACACGAAATAATCCATTCAAAAAATTCCAAACCCCTGTGGGTTGTTGGTGGGGTTGGGAGGGGGTGAAGATTCCTGTCTGTAATACATTACGGAGTCATTTCAGACGGACTGGCGACCTCGCCACTAATCGAAATTAAATTTGGCATGTACAATGTACAAAACTTTTAACCCCAGTTTCCAGAACGGCCACTCTCGCCGTTTCGAATTTCGGAAAACCATGGCTTCCAAATTTTGCCATAGCTTTCGACTTTTGAAAATTTTAGGAACAGCCCACAAAAAGCTACGTTGCAGCCATTTTTCGACCCATTTCGACCATTTTGAGCCCCAGCGCTTTTTTATGCAGACTTAAAAACTAATTGTTACTTTTTCGAATTGGAAAAAATTTGACCTTTGGAGGTCAAATATTTTGACCTCGAGACCCATTTGTTGATAGCCTGTTTCGAAATTTTTCGAAATGGAAAAAAAGGCAAACTTATTTTTAGTCTAGGTCACAAAAGTGGCGTGGAGCTCAAGATGGTCGAATCTGGTCGAAAAATGGGTGCAGCCTAGTTTTCTGTAGGCTGTTCCAAAATTGTTCATGAGTAGAAAATTTTGTCGAAATCTAAAGTCATGTTTTTTCGAAATTGGAAAAAGTTACGATGGCCATTCCATTCTGTAAAACAGTCCTAAAAGTTATCTACATAATATGTACTTACTACCAAATTTAAATGGAATTAGTACTGAGGCTGCAGTCTGTCGGAAGTGACTCGTTAATACATAATGAAAAGGAATTTTGACCCCATCTCAGCCCCACCCAAAGGGGTAGGATTTTTTGAATGGATGATTTTATGTATGTGTGGGATAGCATTCACCCATGCCAGATAATTTAAAAGGTTCAAGAAATCCAATATTTTTTGCCGTACTAAAAAAGTGAGAAAAAAGAGCTTTATGTGTCAAGAGGATGGGAAAAGTGGGTAGTGTAGAAATGAAGAAATTAGAAGAACTTGGAGAACCGGAAGAACAGGATTCTTTAGTCCAAGTCCAAGTGCAAGTGGTGAGTACTGCAACATTAAAATCAAATAAATTTCCAGTGTAAAAATATACGAGCATTTAGCATGTGAATATGATAAATGATGCAATGTCAAAAATAATAATAATAATTACAGAAGAAACCGCAAGTCGAAATGGAAGATTGGGTGGGAGTTCACAGTTTGAAAAAACTACCAGAGCCATTCAAACCTATAGATTTTAAGGGGGTCGATATTCCATTGCTGCAAGTCATAAACAAATGGGAGCAAGATGACTGCCTTGAGAAAAATCAAAATCGAAATCGAATGGCAGTAGTAATTTGTTCCGGGAATTTGACTGAAGCTCAAGTGTTAACCCAACTGTTGCAGGATATCAAGTTTCGTCCACATTCATTTAACAAAATAATTTTATTAGACGCCACAACCCCCATAAATCTACGCCGTTCCTTTGAAAAAGTGGTCAAAGGAACGGCATGTCAATCCAAAATAAAAAGTAATAATAGTGAAACTGTTTCAGAGCAACAACTTGATGAGTTTTATAACAAGTTGAACAATAAAAGTGACGCAAGGAATCAAAATCTGTTTATTTTCGCCCGAGGGCAGGGTTTTGATGAATTCAAACAGTTTTTACCCCGCAAATCCGTGCTCCCTTTCAGTCAGTTTCTTGTTGTATCATGTTCCGAACTAGTAGTGGACTGCAGCTGGCACTGGACGTCTGACGACGGAGAGTGGACGGTTGAAAGATTTCATGCGTCGGAAAGTGGTCTGGTTCACGTGGGTTGGAGAGGTGTGTATTTGGCTTCAGAATTACCGGGAAAATTTAAACCGGTCCGTAATTTTACTGGTCGAGAGGACATTGTGAGTAAACTAGCTCTGCGTTTTCCAAAAATTCCTCCTTCCCAGTCTCCCCTCCTTTCGTCCTTGACAGCCATCACTGGAGTCCCGGGGATCGGGAAGACAGAGCTGGTCAAACATTTCCTATTCGCCCATCACACTCTCTTTGAAAAAGTAGTCCTGATCCACGCCTCTTCTCAGAATGACTTGCGGAACTCTTTTTCCATCTGTGCTTATCAACTCGGCCTCGGATTTGAATCAATGAGTAAAATCACAAGAAAGTTCAATACTGGTGAAATCACTGCTCTAATTTCAGAAATAACAAAGGGTCTTAAAACCCATCAACGACTTTTATTTGTATTCGATAGAGCGGAAAGTCTGGACAGTATCAAGGATTACCTACCAAAGAATTGTGAGCATTTTTGTGATGTGATTGTGACAAGTCGGAGTAGAGACTGGAAAAAAACCAAAGAGGATGTGAATTTATATGTGATTCTGATGAATTGTGGTAGGTACTGGGAAAAAGCTATGAGCTTTTATGGGAACAATCAATATCATTTTAAAGAGATCCCGCTGCTCGACGGGCTCAATCTGGAGCACGTGCATCAGTTTTGCTCCAAAATCCTACCAAAATCTTGGTATGTGCAGGAGGATGTAGACCGAGCGACCAGTGAATTGCACCAGTACATCGGAGGTTATCCAACAGCCTTGCAGTGTCTCAGTCGGTCCATTTCCTCGTCGAGTCAGAGTAATCCAGAGTGGCCCGCCAATCTGCACATTCTCAATTTTCTCATGTACAAAAATCGTAAATTTAAAACTGATCGTTCTGATGATTTCATCGGTGACCGCGGTCCTTGGAGTGAACTTTCTCATTTCTTGCTTTACCTTGGACAAGACGTTCGCACTCTCCTTCAAACCATGTCCCTATTGAGTCCCGACCATCTCAACTTTAATACGGTCCAGGATTTCTATTTAGCGATTCCAAAACATGGAACCAACTATACTTTTTATACATACACTGTTGATGAAATAATACAACAACTTTTAGTATTGGAATCCCATAACGTAGTTGAAATAGAAAGGACGGATGATCAAAAGGATGGAACAGTCCAGAGGATTAGAATTCCCGTGTTCATTAGAGAAAGTGTGGGTTTCGACTATTCAACTGGTTACGACATGAAATACGCTTTATTTGGTCACAGTTTTACTGGTTCTAGTTGGACCAGACCTCTGGACGACCCCGATATCCAGCCGCACCTTCGGAGCCTAAATGAAAACTACACTCGACATCACGGCTACTACAATCAGTTTTTAATCGAGGGTATTAAAAGTCTGAAAAAGGAGGATGAAATCGGGAGGGGGGCAATTAAAGAGCTACTTGGGGAAAACTCGCAAGTAGAAATGGGGCCGTTTGTTGGATATTACGTGCCCGTGTTTTTTTTATTCCTTTTCCTGGTGGACGTCGGCTCGGATTTGAACAGTGCACTCATCATCTTAAGATCCGGATACTTTTCTTATTTTTGTCTCTCTTCCTTTCTCGTCCTCCTGCCATTCATCTTTCTCTGCATAATTCGTGCGTGGGACAGGTATAAAAATACATGAATAAATTGTCGGATAACTGACAAAGGGCCGGAAAATTTCGTTGTACGTTTGGCATTGAGCAAACAGTAATTGTAAGAAAGTAGCTAAAACAGTCTGTGTTTTTTACATTTGTTGTTTGCAGGACTGACAAAAAACGCGAGATGAGACGTCGTTACTTTAGGAGCAAGAGTGACATCTTGAGGGCATTTACCGGAACCATTGACAGGTGCGCGCCCGGTTTTACCGTCTTATTTCTGTCATCCGTTTATCTTACAGTTTTAAATGGGAAAGAAAAAACTCAATATTTTGTACTACATTTGGATTTTCATCTTTTTTCAGCTACATTTCGCAACTTTGGGCCACCTGGAAATTCCGAAGGGAGACGGATCCCACGGAGAAGGTAATTTTGTACGAGGAGCTTTGTGTCCTGAGAGCGAATTCCGAGTTTCAGGGCATCGTAGAAGCTTTTGTAGAGTCCCTCCCACAGCTCCTCCTCCAATTCCCGCTCTACCTCCTCTCCTACACTGAAGAATACTCGGATTTGAGGAGCGTCATGCGAGGTTCCAAGTTTCCTTTTGAGTTGAGTCTTGTGGTGAGTTTTATTAGTTTTGGGCTCGCTCTGACCAAACTTGAATCCATTTATTTTGGATGGAATACAGAATTCACTGGGATAAATCTCCTTGGCTACAGAAGTATTCACCTTTTTCTCAATGTCACACACGTCGGTAAGTTGATTTAACAATCAATATACAAATAAAGTTAATAATATTCTTCAGCTCTTTTTTCTGATTTTCCAACTGGACTAGAAACTTGAGTTGCTTGGTGTATTTTTGTGTGGCATTCTATTTTGGATGCCCTAAAAAAAATTAAAAAGTTCCCTCCGTGTCAATATTGTTTGCCCCCTTCAACAGTGCCCTCCAAAAAAATTCAAAGTGCTCTCCCGAAAATTGGTTGTTTCCACGGATCTAAATACAGCGTTTCATAAACAGTTTTTCAAACAAAGGGTCAATAATAGTTTTTTAGGTTTACAGCCAAGGTTAAAAAGAATTAACCGAGTTAGCAAAAAGCCAGAAAGGTACGACACATGGGCTGATGGGTTAGAAAATGTCAGTTTCGGCGAGGTTCAAAGCGAAGCGTGCGCGTGTAAAGCGCGCTTGAATCTTTTCAACCAACGTCCCCTGCACCGCCCCTTTTGAGGCTTTTTGCTCTCCACAAAACATGTATAAACTCAGAGGAAACAACCATATTGCTGGGAGGGCACTTTTTAATTTTTTGAGGGCACGGGTGAAGGGGTCAAATAATATTGAAAATGAGGGCGCTTTTTCGATGGGGCACTTTTAATTTTTTTCGGAGGGCACCGTTAAAGAGGGCATATAATATTGAAAAGGATGGTACTTTTAGTTTGTTTGAGGGCATAATATAATATTTCCTTTTTAGGGTAGTGCTAGCTACCCTATTAGTCTGATCAGATCCGTCTGTCTGTCCTCACTACGATTGGGCATGCGCGGCTTTGTGGCTCAGTGGTTTAGAGACTTGCATCAAGCGCATGGTAGTTGGGGGTTCAATTCCCAGCTGAAGCTTAAGCTTTCAACTCAATTTTGTCACACCCACTTATATGTAGTAGCGCGAGCTTACACCCATAGTCTCATTTTGCCCCATACTTTCTGCATACAAGCTGTATATACGCTTTGTAAAAGTGGACACTTGGTAGTGTATTCTTACGTCAGGACCCTGCAGTGCATGATGCGGCCCTGACATAAGCATACAGTACCAAGTGTCCACTAATAAAACGGACAAAGTATACAATTGTTTATTCAGTCTGATCAGATTATACGCGCTGCACTACCCTCTCGCGGTGAAGAATTCAGTAAGCGAGTTTTAAAATCGTGCTATGCCACCATTTAGATTTTTGTGTTTGATTTTAATTTTCAGCAACTTTGGTCTTTTGTAGTGGCATCGTTTCTGTAATTTTTCCTTGGTTCCCTTTTGTTATTTCACCGGTTGTTTGTGTGAGTGCAACTGCCTGGATTCTTGAAAACACCAAGTTCCCCAAGTACAGCAATCGGTTGAAGGTTTCGGAATTCCTTGCCTCCTTTCATCCGGCCTACGTGAAATCAAAAGGAGAGCTGGACTTTTCATCCAAAAAAAATTTTGTGAGTGCGAGACTCGGTCACGACCTTCTTTTTTTCCGGAGGCTTCCAAAATACAGTGACATCATCTACTTATTGGCCTTCCTCGGCTCCATTTTAGTTTCTGCATCTACTGCCATCTACTGTGCTTGCAACAAAACGGACTGCCAACCAAACTCCCAAAGTCCAACTCTGAGGGAAACGGATACATTCAGGTGGCTTTTTCCTGTAGTTCAACAATTCTCCTTTTACTTTGTTCTGTGGCTCCCTCTGGTTTTGACCTGGCAAGTGCTGAGACAACTGATGAACAGCGTCTATTTAAAATACTCCAAAGTTCCAGCTCTGACTGAAAAATACATAAAACAGGATCCAGATGGAATCATCCGGTATCCAGCCTACAGCGAACGATGGATTCATCGTCGTCTCTACTACCAAATTAGACAAAATGTGCCAAACGTCTTTGTTCAAACTTGGGAACAAGTGGAGCAAAGTGCCAAGGATTTCAAGGGCAAAATAGCTTTCAACAGACTTGAATATCTTGGTCTGATGTTTTGCACAACCATTTTTAAAATCCTGTTACTTTTGTTTCTGATTCTTCTCTTGTCTTTTGTTTCGTACAACATCCGACTTTTAAACACTTACAGTTCAACTACAGTCACTAGTTCTAGTTTTTACAATAATGATTCCATGATTCAATAGTTGAGAAGTTGAGATTTAAAATTACATTGTGTTCGGCGTGATTTGAACTTGTAGCCTTCATCCATTTAGAATTTTCTACAGAATGCTCAAGATAAAAGATAAAATAAAACATCAATTATCAATATTGTACTTAAATTACTCTGTTGTCTGTTGTTTCTGTTCTTTGACGCTCCTTTCATTTCACTTTATCATCTGACTTTTGATCATTTTCATTTTAAAGATTGATTTTTACACTTTACACTTTACACCATCTCATGAGATTTCTCGGGATTTCTTTGAGTTTTGTACACGATACTGAAAAATATTTAATTATTATCTTTCTAGTTTCATCTTTTCTCACCAACACCACCAGCGCAAAATGCATCATCCGTTTCATAAACTATGAAGGATCCAGATGAAGACGAAGACGGTCCATGTTAAGCTAAAGAACAGAATGAAGCAGAAAAGAATAGTGGAATTTGGTCCCAAAATCCCAAGTGGCCAATTTGAATCCCTAACATAAGCTTTGTTGTGAATGGCAACCAATAAAATAGTAAACAAAAAACATGCGTTCCTTATTGCGCAGCGCCTTGCCTCGAGTCTCGAAGCTCATCATAAATTTTGTGAACTGTTGACCTCACATTTCTATCCATTCACCCCAGACTCCAGGCACATTCCAGCAAAGAGCAAAAGAATTTAAGAACTTTTGATAATTGTTCCATTTTTTATTATCACGATGAAGGATTTTTCTGAAAAAGGTTTCCTCTTGGACATGTCTAATCGAAATCGACTTCTGAGTCTTCTCCTCCTCGTTTTTGTCTTGGGCACTGTGACATTTGTGATTCTTCCCAAGGAAAAATTCTACCTTTATTTGACGGGGCCAAAACATTTTGATGCTGGTCATCAGTTGAATCCTCGGTTTCTTCACTCCGATTCCGATTCAAATTCAAATTCAACTTCAAAATTAAAACCAGCGTCGCTTGCAAAAGTATCTTCAAATGGAGATAAAAGTGCGAAAAAGGGGAAACAGAGGAGGGAAATTGTGGTGGCGACGGTTGCCTGTGGAAAATCCGAATATTTGCCCAATCTGTTGAAATCAAGTGTACTTTTTACTCTGGATGAGCAGACGTCGCTTCATTTTATCATTTTTACGGATCCGGAAAATCTCAACAATTTGAATACGACTGTAAGTTGAAAGTTGAAATGACATGAAAGTTTTGGATTTTTGCTGGAGGTTGCACAATAAAAAGGTTTTAATTTCAATTTTCAAGTTTGGACTTTGTATTTTGAATTTCATTTAGATGAACGCTTTTGTGAATGAGTCAAAATCAAATGGCTACGCTCGGAATTTTTCATACAAACTGCAGTCCGTTTGGTTTCCATCGCCGGAGAAAACGGGGATAAAATGGAGAGAAATGTATGCGGATTGCAGTACTCAAAGGCTCTTTTTCCCTGTAAATACTCAAATTATTCAAAACACAAAACTCAATTCATTTCATTTGTACAAACAGACAAAAATTATCATCAGTTAAAATTAGCGGGAAAATTTTAGGGTTGACTTTTTTTATTGAATTTCTAGTCAATTTTGCCGGAAGTGGACTCTTTGATTTACCTGGACGCGGACACGATTATTTTGGGGAATTTGACTCAAGTTTGGAATGAATTTTCTCTGATGAACTCGGAGCAAATGATTGCACTCGGACCAGACAACATGTGGACTTATCACTCGAGCAGGAAAATTCCATACGTTGGTCGCATCGGTAAAAGGCGCACTTTCTTAAACACATTATATTTTATATGAATTAAACTGGTCAAAAGCTGAAGAGTACAAACGGATTTTGTGCAGGTGTGAACGCGGGAGTCAGTCTCATGAACTTGACGAGGATGCGTCAATTTCAGTTTGAGAATAAAATCAACCAACAATATCATGCTTATAAAATGTTCATCAAGTTCGCGGATCAAGTAAGAAATACAACACTAAATAATAAATAATAAATCAATAAATGCATGAACAAAAGGAACAAATGGAACATTTTGGAAAACTACAATTTTATAAGTGGTAAAACTTTGATTTTTATTCATCCACAGGATTTAATCAACATTCTTTTTCACGATCATCCAAGTAAGAAAATTGAAAATTGTGCATTTTAAAAATTAAAAACTTATGTTGTCCAAATGTCAAATGTCAAAATGATTTGATTAAAATTTGCTTTGTATTTTTGCAGAGAACATCAGAGTATTGAAGTGCAGTTTTAATTTCATTTGGTCTCGTTGTTTCTACGAACAAAGCTGCAAGGATATCCAAGATGATGGCCTTCTAGTTTTGCATGGCGCTGGAGGGAGTTTTAAACCACAAGACGAGTTTCTGAATTCCATTTTCCCAATGATCTACGGGATAATGAAAAATGTACGTAAAACACCAAACACAACAGCAAAATCTTTTTTGATTGAAGTTGTTTTAAATTTTAAATGATTTGTTTTTTATGCAGTTCAAATTGAATGAGTCTCCAATAATGTTGCTGGAGAAAATTAAGGATGAATGGAAATCGCAAGATCTATATTGTTCCTCCGCAACTCCAGAAGTCCTTGTGAGAAATGCTCAGACTTATTTCAAAAACCTTGGAAAGCGGCTTCCGAATCCCAAAGCATTCAAACAATTAGCATGAAGATTTTATTTTTTGTTTTATTATTGACATTTTTTTACACTGCTTTTTTCTTTTATTTTTTTATCATTGACAACGTTTGATCGTTATGTTTTTGTCTCGTTAGAGAGTTTTTAAGTTGTAGCTTTTTCAATGATATCGGTGTAAAACTGTCTCCTGTCTTATTTACTTTTTTTAATAATAATTATTATTATTAATTTTTAATTTTAAAAGTAGTCAATTTTTTTTATTTTATACAAACTGTTTTTGTAAAGTTTATCAACTCATCAACAAAAACACAAGTCATTTAGTGACAAAAGTCAAAATTAAAAAAAATACAATACATTAAAATTTACAAGAAAAAGTTGTTCATTCACTCAAAAGAAATATCTTCATTATAATATTCTTGAAGATTCAATTCCTGGGCGGAATAACCCTGGGCGTCCACCCTTGACCCAGAACCAACGAGTTGCAAGTCCAATTTTTCAAAGATATCCTTGACACCATCGTACCCAGGAACTTTAGTGACATCCTTGTAAATACTCTTGGCGGGCTCCAATTTGACCTTCCACAAAGTATATGGGCTAAGTGAAAAATAGCCCGTTAGTAGTTTTTCATAATTATCATTTTTGTCCGTCGGTTTTCCATCTGCTCGCTTGAGAAAACTGTAGACAATGTCAACACTCTTTGTTGTCATTTGGAACACTCGACTTTCATACTTGTAAAAGGAATTGCCCATATGACTAATTTTGACCCGGAAGTAGTCCAAATAATTTTTAAGGGCGTCCAGGTCACTTTGGGTCACATTTCCTTGTGAGTTTTCAGCAGGCTTTTTGAAGACGAGGTCAATCCTTCCAAATTTAACTGCATGAAAATCCAGTGGACTTTTGAGGATGTCTGAAGTTAAAAAGACTTCTCGTCCGGATAAGAGATCCTTGATTTGGCTGGAAAAGGAGTTACTCTCCCACACGTAGAAGGCGTCAGTGGCGGGAGTGTCATAAAATTCGACATTTGAATAGAGAACAGAGTGGATTTCCTCCATTGTTGAGTGGAAGAGGGTGAGCTGAGTGGAAAGAGTTGAGAGGCGGGTCGAGATGAAAAATAGCAGGCTATCTAATTCCAAGCGGGTAGCGGCGGATAGTGGGCTAAGTGTAATTACTGAAGACGAGGTCAAACTTGAGGTCGAGGTTGAGGGCGCAATGTCAGTCATATTTGGCGGGAGGCTGAATTGTCCAAGGAAGAAATGGGCGAAAGGGAACATCCAAGTTGTAAAGGATTTGAGTGCTGAAAAAACCCAAAAAAATATTATTAAAACCCGCCATTTTTAAAATTTCAAAATTTCAACTTCAGTATTTTTCAAAAACATTTCCAAAAATAATAATAATAATTTTACCAAACTCATACTGCTGCCTGATAACATTTGCCTTGAGCATCAAATCCACAGTTTGAATAGCCGCATTCAGTGGGCCATCCTTGACAATCACATTTGAAAACTGTGCGGAATTGATAGTAGCGATGAATTTAGCCAGTTTAGCCTGCTCCGTATAGCCTTGAAGTCGATCATAGACATTTGTGAGAGTGGTAAGGGCATCTTAAAGATTATCAAATGCTTCAACCAATTGTGCATCTGCTTGAAATCCGGCGGTGAATTCCTCCCTCAGTGCTTTTTTCAACACCTTCAGGGTGCTTTGAACTTGCCATTTACCCACTTCCAAAGCGATGGCGGATTGACCTCCCATCGCCGCTTGAGTCTCCTTCAAATCCTGACGCATGCCATCAATCATGGGTTTCATCATGTAGCTCACATTTATTTCCTTCTCCTCAATCTGCTGTATAGTTTCCTTCGTATCCGAAATTTGACCTCGGATGATCGTCAACTTGTTTTCATCATCCTTGTATTTCCTGTAGACTTCCAGTCCCGCACCAAAGACTGCGCTGGCTGTCTGCATCTTCTCCATCATTTTCTGATTCCGCTCGGATTTTTCTTTCTGGTATTTGGCCTGCTCCAGTTTTGTCTGAGCGTCGAGGGAGAGTTGAAGATCTTTGTGGGTTTCTGTGTAAAGGGTTTGGAGGTCATTGAGATTTGCAAAACTGTCAATTGAATAGGAACCATCCGCACCAGCCTCGTCATTTTCAGAAATTCCAGCATTTATTTTATCCTTCAGGTCTTGTAGCTTTTGCTGGGTATTTTCCACTTTTTGCTTGATGGCGGTCCAAGCGGGATCTTTAAAATTTATAAAAAATTATTTATTATTATTCATTTAAGGTCATTTGTAATTTATAATAATTAAAATTGAACAACGCAAAAAGTAAAAAAAATCAAGGATATCTAATAAATAAATTCGAAATCTAGCGTCAGTTTTTGGTACTAATTTACCTGCTGGTTGCTGACTGGTGGCGGGTGCTTCGCCACTGAGAACTGAAGACACATGAGTCAGCTGAGCCTGATAAGTTTCAATGTCCTTCTGCGTAATCTTTTTGAATTTCATGGACAGAGCGGAGTGCGTACTGGATATAGCCGCAGGAATTTGAGTTAGCACTGGCATCGCATCGCCACCACTCATCGCTGCTGATTCTGCAATTCCAGTAAATGAATTCACAAGCCCTCCGGCCATTGCTCCTTGAGGACCCAAAAATGAAAGGCCTGTTCCCACAATCTGTTAAAAAATCATAAATTAATTCCCGCTATAAAATCATCGACTAAAATGCATTGAGCAAAGATTAAAAAGTAAAATAATAATTTCAGTCTAAAATCTAAAATAATAATAATTGGAAAATTTCTCACTTTAAAAGCCCCGAAAAGAACTCGAAGTCTTTGTTGTCTCTTCAACTCTTCTTCTTTTGCATGTAGGGCTCTTAAATCTTTGATTGTTTGATTCCTCAGCACCGCAATTTCATTGATTAGATTGTCACTGGTCTCATCGATACTGTCAAGGATTTCTTGAATTTTGGGATTCACCACATTATCAATCAAGGCATTTGCTTCCACGAATTTTGGAGTGATTTGATCCTGATATTCCTGATTTGTCTTGTCCACAATTTCCAGTCGGTCCAATTTCTCCTTGTGCTCTTGCAGATCCTTGAAATTCTCCAGGACTTTGTTCAAATAGACTTTCATGTCAAGCACAATGTAGGTGTCAAGGGCGGTGTGAGTACTGGAGAAAATTCGACTGTAGATTGACGTGTACAGGTACAAAAGTCCTTTGCGGTACTCCAATTGATCTGTGGGATTTTTAATAAAATATTCATAAATTCATCACAAAATTAATAATAATTAAAAATTTCAATGATCTTTGTTTAATTTTTTGGAGGGAATTTGAAATCGAAGCAATTTGGAATATAGCACGATCTGGAACCTAGAATTTAGATTCTAGAATTTACAATCTACAGATAGTTTTAATTTTTACTCACACTGACTCTGCCTTGACCCCTTTGGCAGCCGCAAGACTGCGCCATAAACCGCCTGGAGCAAGGACTCCCATTGGCTTTGAAAATCAACTTGGTCTTTTAATCTCGTATAGTCTAATTCCAGAGCAGTAAAATCATTGAAGGCCCAAAGGGACTCTCGTCTTTGTTGAAGTGTTGAATGAGCATCGATGAAAGACAGGAATTCGGTACAGCTCTCCCGGGTGAAGATAATTGGCATTTTTTCAAGACAGACTTGGCGGAAGGTGCTCAAATATTGGATGTAGAATTGGGGAGGGGTTGGGGGAGGGGCAGGTGCAACACCACAATCATCGCACCCTTTTGTCCCAGATGGGCCTCGATTTGTAGCAGCAACAGTTTGGTTGTCCTTTAGTTCATAAGCTTCAGATGCAAACTGAATTTGCATCATGATGTATTGCCCAGGCCCGTTCATACCCCCAATTCCTCCAGCGCCACCTCGACCTCCAGGTCCCGGAGTTCCACGGTGAGCCCCGATGACCCCGGATTGAGATTGAGCAAAATCTGGGATGATTACTGTTCCAGGGTTTCCTGTAGTTAAAAAATAATAATAATAAAATTTATTTTGGTTTCAAAGCCAGTGAATAAAATTGAAAAAACAAGTATAATTTATTTATTATTTTACCTCCTGGACCTCCTTTTCCACCTTTTCCACCTGCAAATCCAGGGTTTCCAATTTTCCCTTCACATGTGAAATGATAGCATTTGATCCACCTATAAGATGACGGTGTAGGACAAGGGCGATCATTGTTAGACTGCCAAGAGCACATGTAACCCCTCGATAAGACGTCCGTTCTCATATCATGTTCTGGATCCCGCCCTTTGTAGTAACGTTTCAAACCCTGTGCCCGCACCAAAAAGAGCCCACAAAACCCACATTTAGTATTAAAATTAATTTGTTCATATCATTACATTTTTTAATTAAAATTTAAAAACTGTTGAAAAATTACCGTAGTTAAGTCAGCAGCGACCCCTGGTGTTCCCTGTTTTCCATCACCACCCTCTTGACCTTGACCTCCGTTCCCTCCATGTGCATAAATCAGGGGAAATTTCCTACTGCCCGTCAGCCATTCACCCACTCCTACAAAATTCCCCCCATTTTCACCCCTTTGCCCCGGAAGCCCATCCACGCTCTGCGCCGCCTTCGCTACTGCCAAACCTTGCCCTATTTTCCCACTGAGATTGAATATGTACTGAATGTTACTGACCGTATCCCAAGTTGGTGCCACAATGTGGAGTGTGAATCCCTCATTGACCTTTTGATCCTCACTGGAGAAGTTATTGTCAATGAAAATTGTACTGGTGGCGAAGATTTGGAGGGAATTTAGCTCATTTCTCCAGCAATCAGTGCCACTGATAACTTGAGAGAGGAAGATAAAGTTGCCGCGGACAAGAAGAGAGGCTCCACTGGAATTATAAGTGCAGGTCATCTGGTCTCGAAGAGTGACCTCTAGTAGTTGATTTAATTCAGAAATCCTTTCATTTTCAAGGGCGGGGTCCACTTTTATCGAGTCCAGAAGAGCGGCTGAGTTGGTCTGGGTGCGAAGGATGATCTGTAGTTTTTCTAGACATTGGCCAATGTTAGTTTTGGTGCAGGAAATACCCGAACGGATATTTTCACCCGATTTTCCCCAGTCTTTCAAATCCGCCACGTTGTACAACTTTCGGTCCTTTTGAATATCATAGCTGGAGAGTTTGGGCCAGGCCTCGACGAGAAAATCCAGCCATTTTATTCGGTGTTGTAGAGATGATGTGAAATTTTGCTGGAGGGGTTCAGTCCATAAAGTTCGATCTAAAAAAGGACAAAATCATACCATTAAAATCAAAGCAAAATACTAAATACGTAATAAAAAAGGAGAAAAAATGATTTACAAATAGTAATTATAATAATTATTTAAAAAATTCTTTACTTGAAGAAACATCAGGAAAACTGCTGTAAAACTCATAAACAATGTCCAGACTTTCAGCCCTCTTCAAATTCGTGGATATTGTCTGGACCGGAAAATCCACTCTTAGTTCATTCAGTGTCAAAGCAACTGTGACAGCCATTTTCGATGGTTTTAGAAATGACTGCTGTCCAACTCTTGTCCATTTATCCAAGGCAATTTTCACTGGATCTCGAAGACTCGTGAGATTTCTGGTTGATTTGTCAATAGTCAATTTTTTAATGTAGAAATCCTTGAGATTCTGACTGAGAAAAGTCATTTTGTCCACAATTTCACCGGTCACTCCCTCTTCAAGAACTTTCAATTTTGTTGAAACTTGCTCAGTCATTAGGGTTGGCGGGATCCGTGGAGTCAGTTTTGAATTTTTGAAGGCAAATCGAGAGAAACTTGAACTATTAGAATTGAAGATCATCTCCTCAAGATAGGTTTTGGCCTGTTGCATATTTCGGGATAAATTGAGAGGTCCGTCCGTCTCGGGTCTGGGGAAAATTCCTACTTTTTCCATACTCTGAGTTTCACCACCTCTAGCGAAAACGGACTCAATTAAGCTCAAGGCCATAGTCCTTTCAGCGGGTTCTGGAAAGTCGCGATAGTCAAAATTTCTAATGGTCGCAAACAGGGTTTGTCGTTGATATTCCAGTTCCTCCTTTGATTCAAGATTGGATTCCACATTTGTCACGATTATGGAGGTTCCCGCCAAGAATTCAGAGTCAAGTGGTGGCTGGAAAAATCCGATTACTTGACGAAGTAGAAGAGCCAAATTTTTTCCCGTGTGGTCAGAATCGGAATCGGAATTGGAAGTTGAGGGGCGAATATTGGGGCATTGACCTCGATGCGAGGGGCATCGCCCATCTACTGCAGGGCACATATTATTTGGGGGCACAATTGGAGGTAATCCACATTCTGGTTGTTTCGGGTCAACCACTGGACATTTTCCTTGCACCTATAATAATTTTAGTTATTCAAAATTCAAAAATGTCCATGTTGATTATCATTTGTTGTTATTAAAAATCCCGCCAAAATTCAAAATTGATATCATAAAATTTAAATTTAAAATTTAAAAATTGAATAAATTCTTTTGAAATGACTTTTTCAATTAAAAATATATTATTAAAAAATGCTCATGTAAAAATAATAATAAAAATGAGCGATATAAATATTATGAAACATACTAGAGGGCAGGAGCCTCGACTTGATGGACCACCTCTTGCACAAATTTTTCCATTTAATGGTGTACAAATATTCTTGATCATTGGACAAAACCCTCCAACTAAAATTATAAATCGATTTTAATTTTTGTTACTAAATGTATAAATAATAATAAAAATTATTATAATTATTATTAATTTTGTGGTTTGAATTTTGAATTTCAAATTTACCCGCAAAACATTTTCCATTGATTGGGGCGCAAGCTCCATTTATCATTGGACAAGTACCATTTTGAGGCACAGCAGGTCCGCTTGGAAAATCAGATGCATCAGCCACCAACAAAATTCGATAGCAAGTCATCCCATCCAAAATTTTCTTGCTAAAGAAATTTTGAAAAATTCCCTGGTCAAAAGAGTTGGAACTGGAATTGTTTGAGCTTGTAAAATCTGGAAAAATGTAAAAGAGAGTTGAAGGTGACGCCATCTTGTCACTCACAATGAACTGTGGTAGTAAGTCCTCATTTTTAATTTCATTTTCCTCTTTTTCCGGGATAAATTGAACTTTGAAGCCAAATCCAGATTCATCTTTAGTTGCTGTCAAATTATGCTCCGTCCTTGCCAAAAAGGAGGCGATGAGAGGAGCCATGGAATTTTTGAGTCCAAAAATGATGACTGTCTCTGCTTCAGGGTCATTTAAGAGATCATTTTGACCTTTCTCCAGGATTTTTCTCACTTCTTCAACCGGATCCAGTGGGGATGCTGCTTTCTTCCGTCCATGGACAAAGACACAGGATAGGGAAAATAAAAAGATAAAAACTGAGGATCTCATTTTTTGCTTTATAATTTAGAAGAGTAAAAAACTTCCTAAAATTCTGTAGATTTTTCCCGCTTATTTATTTCATTTTTCAAAGTTTTGGAAATTAACAGACAGATGAGTAAAATCTTGTGGTTTGTGGTGGATTTTATAAAAACCACGGAGAGATGGAAAATAGAAGCGTCAGAATATAGATATTTAGTCTGAATTCAATATCAAATAAACAATATTAAATAATTATAAATAATTATTATTGTAGACTTTTTCTTTGGTCACTTTTGTCTTTTGTGTACAACTTGAGCATAGCCAAAAAAAAATTTGTTGTACCTTGTCTCCTTTTCTTTCTGCTCTGTTCCACTTAGGTATACACAAAATATCAATGTCTGCGGTCTACAATGGAAAAGAGAAGGAGAACAAAGAAGAAGTGAAGGGCTTTTCTGACTTTTGACTTCCAGAGTATCAATTTAATCCTCTCTGTACTTTCGACCTTGAACCATTCACCTTGTCCATTTGCTCTGCATTCTACATGCTACATTTGTGGGTGAAAAATAACAAGGAAGTAAAACATAATGGGAATAAATACTTGAGGCCCCCAAAAACGAACAAAGGGCCCCCAAAAACGAACATGACGGCCCCCAAAAACAAACATGTCAGCCCCCAAAA
>JAQGBH010004297.1:0-17239 GCA_034698265.1 Sminthurinus aureus | reverse complement strand
AATTGACATTTTTGTTGTCTGACCAAATAATTTTGTACTCTTGTGTTTAGTAATCAGTTGTAATTGAATAATTGAAAATCACTTTTTCAATTCAGTGAAGGACAATGATAAAGATGATGAGACATGTTAGATCAAAAATTTGTGATAATTTCAAAATATATTATAGGCAGGTATCAAACAATAAAAAGTGTATTTAGTATTTATATGATGGTATTACAAGCTACAAGTACTTGTTATTTTTCAGTGATAGCATTTTATGAGATTGCATTGTCCAGCTTCCAGCTCTCCACTTGTACATACATACCAGTCTTTTTATTGTTTAACAAAGAACAGAAACAAAGTACTCGAGACTTCAAATTATGGGATTTTGATACGTCAGAGTTGTCAGTTGACTTGTCGTCATTATAGTAAGCATGACGTCATTAAGTTTGCAGTGAATGAATATCACATATTCCTGGCGTCAGAAACGTTCATTAGTGTGTAATTACTTGGTTTTTCAAGTAGTATCATAATTTTGTATTGGGTATTACCAATTAAGTATTTAGCGTGATGTCAAATCTATAGTTTTTTGATATAGTATAGATTATAGTGTTTTCACTATGTACCTGAAAACCTGAAACTTGATACGCTTCACGAACATGTCAGTTTTATCAAATTCTACGGAAAATTGAAAACAATCTATCTGAAAAATCTGAATGATACAAATCACAATGCTGTTTTAGTATATGCTTCATTATTTTGTTTTCCGAGTATATCATGATTTATAACTTGATTCGCCTTATAAATTGAAACAAGTATGAAGTAGAGCTTGTTCTTTTTGACCTGTTACTTTGTAATTTGTAATATAATGTCTATCTAAATGCGCTTTGACTTACTTGTTAATTGTAAGGATACCAGATACGATTCACTGGAATGGGATTTATTATCAAGTGGTATAATAGTTAACTATCATCCAGTTCAGCTCATCATTTATAAACATGTATCTAGTTTAAAGTTTCAGCTCTCAGATAACTCATGTATGTGCATATGATACGATAAGGTAGCTTGTGTCGTAGACTGTAGACACACATTCTACAGATATAAACTCTATGTACAATGTACATGCATAGTAAAAGTTCATGATTATTGTTGGACTATATAGATAATAGATAATGAAAGTTAATTTTAATTGTTTAGAAATTTCATACCGAAATTTCCATTTCCTAAAATTTTGACAGAATAATAAAGCATTCCAATATTATAGAGCAACACACAAAATATTATGGTACATAAACATGTTCAGCATACAGATAATTTCATGATACACATAGCACTAGCGGCTTCACCTGGAATTTTAACTTGTGATTTCTAGAAATGGTCACGCAACATCAATGTTTTCTTTAAAATTATAGTGTGTTCGGCTCAACATAATACATGTACACATAATATGCACTATGTATCTAGATCGACATGGAATTGGAAATATATCAATTAGCAATTAGCGAATGTAAATGCAACAAATGGGTGATACTGGTAAACATGAATGAGATTAGAGTAGTCTGGAGCCTAGAAAAATAATTTCGTAGTATCATTGATACGTCACATGTACACTACATCTCTCTCGTGGCACTTGTTGTTTTCTTAGAGTTTAATCTGGAGAATTTATTTGTAAATAAGTATAACGACAGCCGTAATGATTTTTTTTTGTTTTATTACTCTTAACTGAAACAATAAATGCACAAAAGTTATTGTGATTCTCACCACAGTTCGTATTTAGTTCTCATGTTGAATAATTGATCAGTGTCAGGATTTGAAATTTGAACCTTTCAATCATCTGTGCTTGTTTATTTGTGTATTTTTCAGTATTATTTCCTGTGCATGTAGTTCCAGTGTATTTCAAATTAAGTTATCACATGCCGTACAGCCAGTGCTTAATGGCATAGTCAATAGCCAATAGCAAAGTTTCCAAATTATTTTGTGGTGCTTGTGTATTTTGTAGTTTTTAATAATTTTCAGTGTTTTGATAAAAGTTTATATTTACTTTCTTGGTGTCCAGTGTTACACAGAAAATTTGTTTCGAATTTCAAAGAGATTGTATTGTTTGGTATGTTTTCAAATTTTTATTTACTATTTACTATTTAGTATTCCTAATTCAACAAAGTAAATGCCATTTACACAGAATTAACAAGAAAATGTGATGAATCATGTGTATTTTAAATGTATTGTGATTAGAATTGAAAATTGAAATGTTGCATTTTACGTTGTCAACCTAAAGTTTAGAATATATATTTTATGCCGTTTACAATATAAAATATAAACATTAAACGTAATGTGTATTTGAGTGCTCATTGAACTGAAACAGTTTTTTTTCAAAACAATTTAAACATCTGTTTTATATTTTACATGGTATTTTTTTTAACAAGGTTGAATTTCCAGTAAATTCATCCTCGTCACTTGTCAGGTCTATCCTGCACAATGTGTACGTGCGTTTCAAGGCTAAAAACTAATTATCATTACAATAAAACTTTTCCAAACTCTACATGCAATACAAATGTACAAATACAAATGCTTGCATTATGCATTGTAGATATCTCAGTGGTATAATTTTACCCATAATAAACTATCTTTTATGGATGAGCCAGACGATAACAAGTGAATATGTACTTGTATTATACATACTACATACGTTCGGACTTTTAAACGCCACTATAATTTTTTTCATTGTTTCTGGAATTAGTAATTTGGTACTGTATGTAATTATCAGGCATAGGTTTCACCCTTTAATAGAATTAAAAAGATTTTTATACTTTTGATTTAGTATTAACTGCCGGCTGCTAATGCGTTGATGACATACAGCTTTCAATTTTGATCTGTCTGTTGTCTACAGGATACATGGTTGATATAATATTATAATAGAGATCTGTTTGTATTTTGATTATTATGCCATCGGAAGCTGGCTATTTAGTTAACAGTCTACATGGAATTTGAGAGAGATAATTACTACTATAGAATTTACCTATTATGTATTACTTTGTACATGTGAATTCTTTTGTGCATAATACATATGTACTGATTACTGGTGTATCATGTATGCGTCTTTATTCGTAGAATATTCTATTATTTTTATGTATTCATTGTATTGGCAAGTATGCGTAATTAGTTACGAGATATTAAACCTCTTGTTTTTATTTTCGAAGAAATACAAAGTGTACAGATGAGTTGGTCATTATATATTTAAGTGACGGCGAGAATGATGACGATCGCTGAAACATTATGGTTATTTATTATGTACAATAGTTCCCGACGATACAGTATGCAGGCTTTGTCTTCAGGCATTGTTTTTTTATATTTATATTTACTATTTACACACGCAAATTATGTATCTCGAGTCTCGAGTCTCAAACTCGAGGAAAATAGTTAGACGAATTTGTAAACTGCACAGCAACAACTGACAACTTTTGTTAAGTATGGAAATTTTATTCTTCTTCTAGTTTTTGTGTAGTGTAGATTACTTAGGTACATTACGTATGTATGGAATAGGTATGTTGTGGCTATTCTTCTTTCCTTAATGAAATGACCGTGTGCTGGGTGTATTGTGTAGAGTGTATAATATATTTTAAATACGCCGAGCGTTGAAAGGTGAATGCAAAACTTCATATATTTTATTTAATTTAACTTGGTCTCGTTTGTTTTCTTTTCGATAGGTTAAGCCGTGGACCAAATTCCAAACAATTACACTCAACACTCAACTCAAGAGCTTGAAGACTTTGACAACTTTAAACGACTGAGAAATTAGAAATTAGGGATAGGCCGTGTTTGATATTTGTGTAGTGTAAATTGAACACTTTTTAACTTTTTTACACTACAAAAAGTAAAGTAGTAGTTTAAAAACTTTTTATAAAATAATGGGTAAAGAGGGTAAAAAAGGACCCCAGATCATTGCGGCACTTGCAGCTTGTATAGGTATGTAACTGAAGTTTATTATATTTCTATTTTCTATTATTTATTATTAATGGTCCAGTCAGTAGTCAGTAGTCAGTAGAGATCAATTTATTATTCACGTTCCGTTCCCTTCTCAACACCCAGTTCAAATCTTATATTAATCTTATAGGAGCCTTTGGACTGGGAACAATTTTGGGATGGACCAGTCCTGCTGGACCCCAATTAAAAGAAGATCCCGACTGGGGTAACATTACAGCACATTCCACCCAAGCTGAAATGGACGCCTGGGATCAAAAAGACTCATGGATAGGCGCAATGGTTCCAGTATGTGATTAAAGATTATATTCAGTACTTATACTATTAAATATTTATACATCATGCTCGAATTGCCAATTTACATCCATGGAACTTTGAATGAATTAATTAATAATTGATGTGTTTTGTATTTTTTACAGATTGGTGCTTTGTTCTCAGGTCCGGTGTCAGGTTTTTGTATTGAAAAATTTGGACGTAAGTCCACCATGTTAGTCCTTTCCGCCCCCTTCGTTCTCGGATGGTTGCTCATAACATATGCCTCAAACATTGGCATGATGTACGTTGGACGGCTGGTAACAGGGTAAATATTTGTTCCTAATTATAATATTATTTTTTGACTTCCATATGTCTCAATTTTTAATACTCAATACTCAACAATTATTATTACTAACAAAGCGTAGAATGACAATAACTAACAATGCTATTAAAATTTAAAATGCTCATATTATTTTGTTTTTTAGTTTTTGCGGTGGAGCTTTCTCTCTTGCGGCGCCCGTGTATATCGGAGAAACTGCAGAAGACAGTATCAGAGGAATGCTGGGAGCTGGGTTTCAGCTCATGGTCACAGTTGGAATTCTATTCACTTATGTCGTGGGAGTTGGTGTGAGTTGGGAATGGTTGGCTTTAATTTGTGGCTTTGGCCCTCTAGTCTTCTTGGTTATGATGATTTTTCCACCCGAGAGTCCCCGATGGTTAATTTCCCAGGGCAAACATGCTGAGGCCAGGTAGAACATGATTTTTTTTAAAAAGTGCTGTTGAAAAATTAAGCCACAACAAATTTTGAAAATAATTTGTGAAACAATAAAAATTTCTTTAAAATCTAATTCGTGTATTGATTTTGGTTTTACAGTGAGAGTTTGAGATGGTTAAGAGGTGCATCCACTAGTCAAGATGTTGAAGATGAATTGGCAGAGGTAAGTCAGCAGTTTTATTATTTTTTGCTATTATGTTTAACTACTTTAAATCAATACTTTTACGACCTTTATACTAAGATCAAAAATTCAGTGGTTAATTCAATGTTGTGAATATGAACATGAAACAGATTCAAAAGAGTGTTGATGATGGAAAACTTCTGAGTGCATCATTCAAAGACCTATTTGACCCACCAATTTTGAAGCCTGTTTTGATTTGCTTAGGCCTCATGTTGTTCCAACAACTTAGTGGTAAGTTTTTATGCTCATAACTCATAATATGTAGTGTTAAAGTTTAAAATTTGTATGCCATGTTATGCTTTTATGTTTTTTACAGTTCCTAAACTTTTAGTTTTCTTTTATTTATAGGTATAAATGCTGTCATTTTCTACACAAAGACAATTTTTGAAAGTGCTGGAGTAGCAATTGACTCTGATGTCTCAACTATTATTGTGGGAGTTGCTCAAGTAGTTGCTACACTTGCTGCCAGTTTCCTTATGGACCGAGCCGGAAGAAAAATTTTGCTCCTCATCTCTGATGTTGCGATGGGTATTTGTTTGGTCTGTCTTGGAATTTTCTTCTACTTTAAGGACGCTGCAGACAATGGAGATGTGGACAAAGCAGCAACTGCCGATAAAATTGGATGGTTACCCCTTGTTTCACTCATTATCTTCATCGTAGCCTTCTCTTTGGGTTACGGACCCATCCCATGGTTAATGATGTAAGTACTGGTTTTTGAACAATGTAACGAAAATTATTATTATTGTAATATTTCCGTTTCAAAATTATGTGTGTTGTTAAATTAAATAATTATTGAATGTGATTATTTAATATTGTATTTTAATTATTTTTTTGCCACAGGGGAGAATTACTACCACCTCATATCAAGGGTTTAGCTGGTTCCATCGCAACTTCCTTCAATTGGATTCTTGCCTTCCTCGTCACAAAGTTTTTCACTGACTTACAAAAGGGAATTGGTGCAGACTGGTGTTATTGGTTATTCGCTATAGTTTGTGCAGTTGGAACTGTTTTTGTTTTTATTTTCGTCCCAGAAACCAAAGTAAGACATTATATTTAGAATTTTGAATTTAGAATTTTGAATTTACATTATTTGTTTATTTTTTTATGTTTTGTCGAACTTTGTGTATATATAGAAAAAAGATCATCATTCTTAATCATCATATTAATTATTTATTCTACAGGGTAAAAGTTTGGATGAAATTCAAGCCTACTTCGGAGCTGATGCAACAACCACTCCAATTCCACAACCATCTTCATCATCATCTTCATCCGGAAACCAAAGCCGAGACAATAAAGCTTGATGAGACTTGATAGAGTAATTACAAAATAAATGCAAGCCAGTCAATAGAATAAGTTAAACAATTCGCAATTCGCATTCAATACATACATACATATGAACCATGTATTATCGAAGTGTCTATTGTTTACATTATTGCCTTGACTTTTGACGTATGTATTTATTACTATTTATTATATTCCATGAATTTAATACTATGCGGTATTTGGTACTTGGTATGATATGGTAAAAAATAGCAGGACATGATTATTAATTAGATTTTTATTTATTTATTGACGCAGTTTTATGCATCGGCTTACAGTGATACAAACCTAGTTTTTAGTTTATACAATACGAAATTTGTACAATGTAACTTCAAAGAAACATTTGTATACCCAATACCCAATGCCAATGTATATTTATTTTGACTATTTATGCCAAATATTATTTTACTTTAAGCCCGCTGTACGTATGTTTCCCTGTATCATGTATTATGTCAAACATACATGTATGTATGTATAAATAATTTAGTTTTCATAAAGAATGTGTGTATAAGTTGATTTTGTTCTATTTATTCTATATTACATAGTTACATAGGTACTCTATCTTCTATACTAATTTCCAGTGTGTAAATCCAAAGATTTTATTGAAAAAATGAAAAAGTCATGTATGCATGTTTGTGTTTGTATTTGTATTTGAATGGAAGAAGAAAGTTAAAGAACTATAGATGGTATGATATAGTGTAAATATGTGATAAGAAACTAGTGATAATTATTTTAAAACGTATGTTACAATCTTATATAGCATACAGTATGAAATACATGTAGTGTGTATATAAACGGATAAAAAAATAAATAATTGGTAAAAATATGATAAATATTACATTGTATTTTCAAACGTGTATTGACTATTGACCTAAAATATAGGATAGTTTCGAGATGCGATTTACTAAGGATATGATATTGAATACTTACATTAGTTACATTGTATTCCAGGGAATGTTCTCTACATTGTTCTCGTTAATTATTTGTAACATTTTTTACTCTGTTCGGTTTTGAGTCACTAATCATTAATCATCAAAAAAATATCAAACTGCACCAGTCATTTCTTACTAGCACCACATCTCACTTTCCTTTGTCTTTGGAGAGGAATCACTAGAAAAAAGTGAAATCATTGCATTTTCTCATCAAAGATGTCTCACCCACAGGCTCAATTTCTTTCCAAGTTGATTCGGTTTTCGGTTGAACCGAAGCGTTGTACTCTGCTTTCTGCACTCCAACGAGCTTTTACTTGTACTTGTACTGGCAGCTGGAAAACAGGGTGAAAGTTGGAACTTGGAACAAGTTCCAACTTTCAAGTTTGTGCCTCACATTTACCATTTACCTATTCTTCATGTCATTGATTCATGCCAAAAATCAAAAGATACGCTTAAATTCAATTCGTTGTAAAAACCATTCGAAGAAAACATTTTATCCTTCAAAAGATATTTTTTGCACGTCCAGGAATTACAATAACAGAAATAATAATAATTATTTTTATTACAAACCACTAATATAATTTACCGGTCAATTTTGGTCGAAAAAATTACACCTCGGATTTTGATGAAACTTACACCATTCAAAAGAGCACACTCAAATTAGTCGAAAAAACCATTAGGTTGCCTCGGATCCGGACATTCCACCGACTTACAGACCAAAAACCCCGGAGCCAAAAAAAAATTTTTTCAAACGGCGTCGAAGTCATGCAATTTTTTTTACAAAAACCCTCTAAGTTGTCGGGGAAATTTTAACCTAGTGCACATGCGCAGTAGGCTCCTGACACTTTTACACATGCGCAGTAGATATTAGGGCCCTATAAACTAGTACTTACAAGAACCCTCTACGCTTGCGCAGTAGTTACTAGAGCCCTCCAAGCATGCGAAGTAGTTACTACACACTAGTACACATGCGCAATAGATACTGGAGCATTGTACGCATGTATTTGGTTAAATGATTACAATTTTGTCAAAGCAATGCGGCGATGCGAGCGCAGCGAGCATCCCGCACGCAAAGCTTGCTGAATTTTCTTTTAAATGAAGACTCAGTCATACCGAAATCATTGTACATGTCGTAGGGTACAAGGCGTCTGCCAGCTAAACCTGCCGTTGCCCAGAGCAGAGGATCGTGGACGTATTTAAGAATTGACAAAATTCGAAGAAGATACCAATTTAACGTAGTATCATAAAATTGGAAAGTTGTAGTTTGGGATGTGCTTTTTCGAACGGTGAATTTCCGGCTGTAAATCAGCCGCCGCGCGCCTCTTGTTACTAATATATTTAAATTTTGGATCTTTTTTTCGATATAATTATGGATAAGCATAAAATACACAAATAAATTATAATACATCGGTAATTATTACGTTTCTTACATTGGATTAAATTTTAAAAGATCCAACATCCAAACATTTCATATTTATTCATTAACGTATATGGATAATATTTTTACACAGGGAAATATCATGAAAGTAAAAAGTCTAATAAAATTACAGGACTGCGTCCTCACATTTTCATATTTATGACACTAGGACAGCTGTTCTTCTTATACTTCAGGGTGTGATAAACTGGTAAAAGTTACGTACGTACACTATAATAAGTTTGCATGGGATTTTTTTGAATTTAATGATGTCATAAAATTTCATCATGATAACGTTTAACATAAAACATACAGATTGTAAATCAGATAAGAAATAAGTAAAATCTAATATGTTACATAAAATATCTAGAAATAGGACAGAATGCATTTTCTCCAGTTTCTTCTGTTATATGTTATCTTTTATCTTTTATTATCAGGCACCGTATTAGAAATTAAACAATGAAAGGAAACACAATTGCCAAGTACAGACTAAAAAATACACGTGGTGAAAAAAACCGTGTATTCATGACGTATTAAATTATTTTATCGCTCTTAAGATTTTTAGATGAGTAAACAAAACAAAATGCTTCGGATAGAAAATAATGTATTGATAGATTTCTTGTTTCTTTATTTTCTCCAGGCTTCCAAGTTGTCTTGTCGTTGCATGTGTAATGCGTATCTATATTGTGTACACATCATGTATAATGTATAATGCGTAATGTACATGGATCTGTAAGCATACTTGTTGTTTTGTGTTGTATGTTTGCATGGATTCTTGTGCCTTGTGAAGGAGTGTGTAGGAGGAGTAAAGCGAGGAAGAGGGTCGTAGAAATGGAAATGGAAAATAGTATCTGCAACGAGGACCTCGTTTTCTACTCTCCACTTCTTCAACATGAACATGCCACTGCTCTTAATCTTACCAGTCTTTTCGAGTTGGCCGATCTGTTCGCATCCATCCTGACTTGTATTCTGATACAGTTTCTCGCTTCTCCCGCATCTTTTCTCGTCCTTCACCGTACAGTGTACACCGTTCAGCATTCACTGTTCACCGTTTACGGTTTACCGTTTGTACATTCTACATCTTACCGTATTCAATTGAGAATTCAATGGTGGAGTTTTGTGCAAGTGTACAATGTATTTATTCTTTGTGCATCTCAAACTTTGTTCAACTTTTTGCTTCCGAGACAATGAAATTGCACTAGTTTTTCCTCGTGAGTGACTGACTGGAAACTTGAAAGTTTCAGTTTATCCTCGTCTTGACATTCTTCATGTTCTCGTGCTTGTCCTGGTATTAGTGTTCTTATTCATATTTGTATTCATATTTGTATTCTTGTCATATTCATGTATTTGAAGATTTGTTACTTCTCCATTCTCCAGTGCTTCAAAATTGGAAAAGAATTCTACTGCAATTTCTACTTTTACTTTGTTCATCACTCTCGCTCCATTTCCCTCCAGTCTCCAGTATAAGTTTGTTCACCGATTGGAGTTGGGTTAAGCCGTTTGAAATTAAATTCCGAGACGAAGAATTCAGTGACATTTAGAACTTGGAGCTTGGATTTTGGAATTGGGAAATAAAAAAAGGAAAAATTTGAGTAATTTCCATGAAACTGATCAGTTCATTAATGTTTAATGTTACGTCAAACTAAACTGATTGAGATACGATATGTTTCTGGGTTCTGGGGGTTGAAAATTTAAAAATAATTCTCTTTCAAAATCAGTTTTACAATTAAAACTCGTGAATTGCAAACTGCAATAAAATTTGATTGTACGGATATTTGAGCAGAGTTTTGTGGATGTTCTACAATTCACTCATGTTCTTCGTTGGGGTTATGAATAATTTACAACCAAAAATTCCAGCCGCGTGTACACGATACTAAATGTAGATACTAGATACTAGTGTGTAGATTAAAGTCAGTTCCTTATAAAAAAATCTACAATTTTTGAAGTGAAAGTGAAGTGAAAACTGGAAATACTGTATTTACACTAAAATTTAAAGTCTAAAGTCAAGAGTAGAAGATGGATAATCGACATTGGATTATTTTTCTTAGTTCTTCGACCAAGTTTCAGAATCTTAAGAAAATTAAGAAAATTTAAGCTAAAAATTGAAGCAAGATTTAAAAAATATTAAAATTAAAACTCTCTACATTAAATTTAGGGTGAGACGCTTGATTTAGAAAAGTATTGACGTATGTTTTAGTAAAAATAACAATAATTGTAAGCTTCGTTTCTACTGTGCCAGTTTGTCATTTCTCCTCATTTCCATTGTGTACTCGTAAAAAGTGTTGCTTGTTCATACTGTTGTGAGTTCTGAGTGAATTTTTGTACGTTGAATTTCAGTGTTTTTTATTTATTTGTTTATTTTCACAAAGCAAAGTTTTAAAACTCTGATATTGAGTAACGTTTGAGTTTTGAGAAACTACCCTTCAAAATAGGTACATTTGTGTCTTTTTTTTAAATTTCTGAATGTAACAACTGTCAGAGTCAAAATCAAAATTAAGGTAAAAATCTTGGTGTATATTTAAAACTGTGCTGATGCTGACGATACTGGAAAATTTGAGTCCGACTTGGGATCTAAATTGGAATTGGAATTGGAATTCAAGAGGGAAATCCAAGACCAAGATCAAGAACAAGAAACAGTGGGATACAGGAAAAACCCGTAGCAAAATGATGATGAACCACGAGCATAGACCGCAGGACAGTGCACTAACTTCACAACACAAATCCAAATCCAAATCCGAATCTCCAACCCGACTTGTGTCTCAAGGTAGACGGAGTTTAATCATGTGTAAGAAGGATCATCTTCATCTCTTCTCCACAATTTTCTTGATCCTCTTCCTAATCTTGCCCACATTCATCTCCGGTGACAATTTAGGTAAGACACATTTTAGTTCATTTCTCATTTCTCAAGAGTCATAATTCATAACTGCATCATCAACCTTTTTTTCATCTGTCATCTGTCATTTTTCATTTAATTGATCAATCAAGAATTCAAGATTCATGTGTAACGGTTCATCAAAAAAAATCCAACGTTCATGTCCACATGTATCAAAAATAAAACATCAAAAATAAGCACACATCGTGTTTTAAAATGTAATCAATAATCACTAATAAAATTTACAAATTCAATATAGTAAAATTGCATTCAATGTCAAACCTCAAAAAATGGTTTCAAGTACTTTTTTATCTTATTGATGTGTAAAAAGACAAAAGCGACGTAAACAGCCTAAAGACGTAAACGCGTACGTTACTTTTAAAATATAAAAAATATTAAAAAATTCATAGAAAAATGGGGTGAAGATTGAATTCTAAATTCAAGTTGAGTATCAAGTATCAAGTATCAAGTATCAAAAGTATCATGCATGACTTTTGTAGTATAATAAAATAAAAAATAATATAATGTCCTTAATATTCAAGCCAAGATAAAACGTGTGGTGTGTGCTGTTTGCTGTATGCAGAAGAGTCGATATTCAAAACGCTCACGTTTTCAAATTCTCATCCCTTCACGTTTCCCACTCATCCATATCAAAATCCATATCAATATCCGTATCAATTTCAATGGCCACATTCACGGTTACGTTCACGTTCACATTTGGTCAGGTCTGTTGTCTGTTGGTTCAGAAACGGTTCAATAGAAATGTCATGAGGATGAGCCGCAGCCCACAAACTCCTTTTCTTTTTCTTCCTCCTTTCTTTTCCTTTTCGTTTCAACAAGAAAAACCAGGAGATGGAAAAGTCAAAGTTAACATGTAGAGTTTAAAGTTAAGAAACTGTACTAGACACTAGACACTAGACACTAGACTCTAGACGTTTGAAGAAAGCACAGGAGATGCAGCAGTAGAGTAGTGAGAGTAAGGGAGGAATCAGAAGAGGACTACTGTAAATGGGAAAAGAATATTTGGCAATCTGCATCTGGATATCATTCCTCCTATTCGATTTGGATTTGGATTTGGGTTTTCAGCTTGAATCTGTCGTTTTCCTTGTCCTCTCACGCCTTCCCTGATTGATAAATCGGTTTGGTTTTTCTTCCTCTTCCGACTTTTGCCCCATCATTCCCATTTTCAACTGCTCAGCATTCAGCATTCAGTTCCATTTGCTACTTTTTTCGTGCGTGTCTATCGCCGTGTGTAACATGTACAATGATTGAAACCGTGCATGCACCATGGTTTCCAGCAAGGGAAATGAACGATCACCCAAGGAAAACGGTTATGTATCCGTTTTTCTACTGCTTCCCTTTCTCCTTTTTGTCTCTATTTTCCTTTCTTTCCCCTATACTTTTGTTTAGACTTTAGAGTTTAGACTTTGGAGTTTAGAGGTTAGACAAAGATACATGGAGAAAACCAGAGAGAAAGAGATGTTTCACATGTGCCTGCCACACGTGGATATGGGCTGTAAAGTTAACCATCCGGTGAAAGTGACATTTGACACTTTTCACTTTTCCCAACCCAACCCAACCTCCTATAACGTCCGTATTCGAAAGTCGACAAAGGAAAAGACAAAACGATTTCAGAAGGTTGAATATATATCTCCATCATCGAAATACACAGTGAAGGGAGAAAAGGAGCAGAGGAGAGTAGAGGAGAGTAGCGAAGAGTAAAAAATTCTTTCTTCAAGGCGAAAATAGAAAGTGCAAGTGTAAGTGTGAGTGAGCCAACCTCCCAAAGCGGGAAATGTGCCACGTTCCAACTTCCAACTTCCAATGTTCAAAGTAAATGTACATAATATCTCGTATCTGCTTCTGCTTGCCACACTAAATACGAGCTCGTAGTGTGAAAGAAAGGGAAGGGAGCCAAATTACTGCCAACAGTAACAGTAATTCTTTCATCTGTGAAGACTTATGACCTTGAAAAAAATACCGTGAAAATTTATTAAATGTGTTAAAATGTTGAAATATAGTGTAACATATAGTGTACGCATATGTATTAAATATTGTATCAGGACCGGCATAGCTGAAATTTATACTTGGAGCAAGTATCAAACGTCAGGAAGCTGATATTCGATATTTGACATTTCATACGTACGGGTATTGAGTATTGAAGATGTATTTTTTCTGATAATATTTTACTCTTTTACACGCATATTGATTTTCAAACATTACACATCAAGTAAAAAATGTACAATGTAATGTGCACTGTACACTGTACAGTTTATATGAAAAAATCAAAAGAAGTTGGAATTTTTTCATCAAAAATTTACTTTCTTGGTACTTTCTTGGACGTTTGTAGATTGTAGACTGACCTGCTAGATTCTATAGATTCTAGATTGAAGATCCAGGTCCAGATCCAGATTCGGATTTTACCCAGGATTCCGATAAAGTAGTAAAGAAAGTACCGACCACACACGCAGACACACACACACTTCAGAAAGTACAGCGGAACCGAAAGTAGGGAATAAAAAGTGACAAATTTGAAGAAGCTAGCTGAAGAAAGAACTTTCACCATTGAGGAAGAAATAGGATAATTGGAACAAAAGGACTTGGGAAAAAAGGTCGGCTTCTGCTGTCTTGTGCTCTTGTGTCTTTTGTGCAAATGCAGATTCTAGCGAATATATATATATTGTATTGCATGTAGATGTACTTACATAAGAACGTGCATACATATCCGCTGACTTTTATTCTCTTCTCGTTTTAGTTAAGTTTTCTTCCCTCTCCCTCGATAAATTTCAGGGTCTTTAACTTTGCTTTCTTCATGAGTAGACGAATTCTTAAAAACAATGGGGAGCTCAGACCTCCAGACAAAAGGAGGAAGAAAGCCACAGGAACTCAGCTCAAGAGGATAGATGGATCAGCGATGTAGATGTAGAATGTAGAATGTGGAAGGATATTGTTCTGGTTCTGTCTGTACTTATACTCTTGTGCATAAATACTGTAGACTGCAAGTCTAGAATCTAGAGTCTCGAGTCTAGAGTAAGTCTCAGCTTCTTGCTTTTATGTCGAGAATGGAGAGAGTGAAAGTAAAAGCGTGTGTCTATGTCTGTCTCTGTGCATGGCTCACGTCTGGTCTAATCGGTTTTCCTGTGAAATCACAAGACTTGTCATTTATCCGAACGGCAGCTGCTCGCTCTCTGGTTTCTGGTCTCTGGTCTTCTAAATCCTACATTCTACATTCCACATTCTACATGTAGACAGAACCTAGACCCTCCTCTCTCTTTCCATATCGTGTTATGGAAGATGAAAAGAAAGAAGAATCAGAAAATCGTGGAACTGTGTGAGCTATGAGCTAATGATTCCACCACCTCAAATACTCAGTATTTCCTCTTTTCTCTCCCGTTTCCAGTTTCCAGTTTTTTCATTGCCAACTGCCATATTTAAACCTTGCCTTTGAATTCTGAATATCATTTGAAGGGGCTTCAAATGAAAATTCCTTGTGAATTTATGCTCGCATACTGGATCGAAGATCTACGTTTATGGTATAAATGCATGTGAATATATTACAGTAGATAATAAAGGAATGAATGAATGAACCAAAGAGATTTTGACAGGTTAGAAAGTACACACAATGCTCACTGCTCACTGTTCTTTTCTTTTGATTTTAGCTCGTCCAATGAATCAAGTATAAAAGGGAGAATTGGCATGAGTAGATATTGAGCATTGAACATTGAGCATTGAGCATTGAGCCTGTAGTCTGTAGTAATTTTGATTACACACTCATTTCAACTCTACTCAACTCGGCTATGTTCAATGAGTAGTTGAAGGCAGAGATTTGAGAGAAAGCAAGAGTGACATATCAAGTTATCAAGTACGAAGGATCAAGTATTAGGTTATTTGTAGAAACGTCCCGTTTTTATAGTCATTCATTTGCTCCTGGCGACAACTCATGTCACTTTGCTTTGACTTTGAATTTGACTTTGACATAGATGAGAATCATATTTATACAAGGGATGAAGCAGAGGAAGAAAAAGATGAGGATGATGATGATGAGCATCATCATCGTTATGATGGAGATGGATGACTTTTTACAAGAAGGAAAAGAAAGAGAGCCAATCCTCCATTCTAGATTCTCGACTCTTTACTCTTTACTCTTAAATTTTTCCCCATTTGTTCTCGTTTTGTTTTCTCTGTCTCTCTTTGGACTTGGGCTTTGAGCTTTGAGCTTTGAGCTGAACAAACACATTTTTCTCGTATAGAAATAAGTGTGTATGTAGTATGTAGAAAGTAGAAATCCTCTGATGTAGAGTGAAAAGGCGAATTTATGAAAGAGCGGCAAAAACACCCACACAGACACACACTGCTAAGAGTAAAGAGCAAAGTCTGAAGTGCAGAAGAGATAGAGATTACGACAGCACATTAGACAACCAATTACACAGATTAACCTTATGAATATCAATGGTAGGGCAGGCACAGACGGAAGTACATAGAACAGACACTCCTCTGGGAGAAAGTCGTCAGCTTTCTCTTTTCCCCCCCTTTGAGTTTGGAGTTTGGAGTTTTTTCTGTTTCTTTTTGCTTCTGTAATGTACAAAATATGCTGAATATGACAAATGTCATTTGGACATATACCCGAAACCCGAGACTTTATATAAATTATGAAACTTTATGAACAGAATGAATTTGACTACAGCCTACAGTCTACAGTCTACGGTTTACAATTCACACGCATCGTCAAAAGAATGTCCTCGTCTATACTAACATATGTTTGTAGTTTGCACAGAGTATAGAACATTGAGTTTACATGCATTTTCCCCGTTTGTCCTCGATTTCTGTCGAATATCTACGAACAATATCGTTTACTTTCTAATTATCATGAATCATGAATGATGAACCTAGAATCTAGAATCTAGAACCTAGAGCAACTGCATATCAAATATACCATGTGAAAAGAAGGCGTCGGCTTTGCAAGTTGTATTTGCTTTTGCTTGCTGTGTTCTGTGTTCTCTGTGTAAATTAAATTTTGTTACTAGTCAAATTAATTAAAGTCGCAATATTGTGTAAACAATGCGTTGCTGAATTAGCCAGGCTTTTCGCTCTTCTTTCTTCCGTATTTTGTTTGTTGCTCCCACGGCTTTGCCTTTTTGTTTCCCCATCTCCACTGAAAGTATGGAGCATCGAGTATGGAGTATAGAGTGTCTATGCCGACTAATAATGTTAACTTGGTAGTTCTATTTACCGTATCAAAGTAAACAAGTCTTTAAACAGAAAAACAAGTTGGTGTACTTGTAACGAAAAACCCAAACCAAAAATTAGGTTGTCAGAATTTCCATCCAAACTCATGAAATCCGCACCAATGTTCAATGCTCATGGTAAGTGTAGGTATATTATAATATGGTATGTATGTTTCCATTTCCCTTAGCAACGAGAATCTAGATTCTAGAATCTAGAATCTTGCTTTAAATTGTAAACAGTCTCAAAGACTTTAACGAAATTCAAATAAGTTTATTAACTCAAGCTTTCAGTAGACTTGCTACCTTCT